>MU224474.1:2855271-2870882 GCA_018584345.1 Thuja plicata | reverse complement strand
TCTTCTCCCTAATCACAATTACAATATACAATCAATCAAATTCAATTAAGTGTAAAGTAGGGTTAAGGAACTCAACACACTTTAAGAAAATCAAACAACAATTAACAAATAATCTCCTTACCCCTTTCCACCACTTTACAACAACCAAAAATTTGATTTCACCAAACATAGACATCTCAAATTCCTTACTCATAGCTTTGGATAATGCTTTGCATAAATCATCATGTCCAGTAAATAGTATGTCATCAACAAATATCTTTGCTAATAGTATCTTGTTCTGAGGTCCTTCTTTGATGTGCAAGCTACTATTGTCATTAGTTCTCTAAAATCCAATACTTATCAAGTAATCATGCAATCTTTCATACAAAGCTCTAGGAGCTTGTTTCGGTCCATACAATGCTTTGTGCAGTTTGCAAACCATATTTCTTTTGTTAGGATCTACAAAACCTTTAGGTTGCTCAATATAGACATCCTCTTCTAGGATTCTATTCAAGAATGTAGATTTTACATCCATTTGATATACCTTGAATCCTTTATGTGCAGCATATGCCAGAAGAGTTCTGACTCCTTCAAGTCTTGCAGCAGGAGCAAAAGTTTCTCCATAATCAATACCCTCTTCTTGAGCATATCCTTTAGATACTAGTCTTGCTTTATTTCTGGAAACTTCTCCTTTTTAATTCATCTTATTTCTGAAAACCCACTTAGTACCAATCACATTCTCATCTTTTGGTTTAGGTACAAGAGTCCAGGTTTTTTTCTTTTCTATTTGCTCGATCTCTTCGTTCATTGCGTTGATCCAACTTTCATCATTCAATGCATCTTTAACAGTTCTAGGTTCAGTTTCACTAAGAAAACATGTACCTTTGATTTTGTTCCTTGTCATTATACCTTATTTCTGATCTCCAATTATTTTCTCAGGTGCATGGTGCCTTCTGACATACTTTGCAAGTATAGGTTCCTTCCTCTTTGGTTCTGGGCTTGATCCACTAGGTTCACCATGCTCAAATATTTTGTTCCACTGTCTGAGACTCGGGCACCTCTGTCTGAGACTCGGGTGCCTCTATCTACGACTTGGTTCCCTCTATCCGTGACTCAGTTTCTTCAGTCTGAGACTCGATTTCTTTAGTTAGCAGTGCTGGTTGCACAGGTTGCAACAAGATTTGTGCTGATGAATTTAGTGGTTGACATGGTTGTTTTCCAATCACCATTGCTTGTGTCTTGGGTATAGTATCAGGTTCATAATACACTAAATTTCTGTAGTCCTCAAGTTCTTTACTGCTTGGTTCTTCATTTCTCTCTGTAAACTCATCAATCTTTACATGCACACTTTATATGACTTTATGAGTAGTAAGATTCAAACATTTGAATGCTTTGCTTTTGTAGGAGTAGCCTAGGAATATACCTTCATCACCTTTTACATCAAATTTTCCATTTCTTGCTTCCTTCAAGATGTAACATTTACTTCCAAATACTTTGAAATAACGAACATTAGGTTTAGAGCCATACCATAATTCGAAAGGTGTCTTCTCAATACCTTTCTTCAGTTGAACTCGGTTCAAGGTGTGAATTGCAGTGTTGATGGCTTCCTTCCAGTATTTTGTAGCAACATTCTTTTCAATCATCAATGTTCTTGCACAATCCATAATGGGTTTGTTCCTTTTTTCTGCTATACCATTCTGATGTAGTGTACCTGGGGCAGATACTTCTCTCTTGATTCCTCTTTCATTGTAGAATTCATTGAACTTGTTAGAAATGAATTCTCCTCCTCTGTTAGATCTCAGGCATTTAAGTTTCATTCCTATTTCTTTTTCAACTCTGACAAGGTAACATTTGAAATTCTAAAAAGCTTCTGATTTTTCTTTGAGAAACATAATAGTCATCATTCTGGAATGGTCATCAAAAAATAGAATGAAATACTTCTCACCTGTGTAACCCGTTGTTCCAATTGGTCCACACAAATTAGTATGCACTAATTCCAGGACTTCTTCTGTATTGTAATTCTTGCTCTTGAAACTAGTTTTTCCCATATTCCCAATTTGACATTGTTTGCATATTTTGAATTCAGTTTTCTTCAAAATAGGAATACCTCTTACTCTTTTGACACAACCTTTTATGCCATAACCAGATTTCTTCTACTTGTGCAATAAAACATGAATTTTCATTGAGATTAAGATAAAATAGATTACCTTTGTTTGCCTTCAAGTTCCAACTAGGTTTCCCTTACCATCTAGGAGCTTGGCCTTACCATTCATGAATTCTACCTTGAATCCAATGTTATTCAGCTATGCCACACTTAGTAGATTATGCCTTAGTCCTTCAACCCAATAAGCATTATCACATTTGATTCCTTCAGTTAGAGCAATACAACCTTTACCTTTCACATAGCAAGGTTCATCATTCCCAAAACTGACACTCCCACCATCATAGTGCTCAATATGTTCAAATTTTGTTGTATCACCAGTCATGTGGTGAGAACAACCACTATCAATTATCCAAGTGTCATTCTTGCTAATATGAGAGTAAAGTGTAGTCTTTTCATTATCTTCATTATCTGACTCATCCTTAATAGAAATGTAAACCATTTCATCTTCATCTTTATCACTATCAGAATCTTTAGCAATATAACAAGATTTCTTACCTTTGTCCTTGTAGATTTTGAAATCTTTCTTGCCTTTGTACTTGTTGAACTTTCTCTCACCTTTGTCTTCCTTGTTTGGACACTTAGCAAGAATGTGACCAACCTCATCATATGAAAAGAAAATTAATGGTATTCTTCCTTTGTAATGTCCTTTTCCTTTTGCATCTCTCTTTGAAATTAATGCTTCAATGATTTCTAGATCTTCATCATTAGAATAATCATCACTGTCATTGTCAATCAGTTTTCCTTTCATCTTTCCAAGGTTTAATTTAGCTTTGAATCCAGACTCAAGATTTCTAGGATTAGGAGAATAATTGTCAAAGTTGTCTAACTCAAAAGTTGTAAGTCTTCCAACAAATCCATCTAGAGTTACATCATTACTACATCTCATCTCTTGAATAGCTGAAACTCTAATTGGATAGATAGGAAGTAAAGTTCTCAATACCTTACTGACCACTATTTTGTCTTCAATTATTCCACCGACAGCTCTGATTGTACTGACATTTTTCTTGATTCTTTCACTGTACTTTTTAATGTCTTCTCCTTCTTTCATTTTCATCAGATCAAACTGACCTCTGAGACTTTCTGCTTTGGCTCGCTTTACATTGTCATCTCCTCCATGTATATCATGTAGTTTCTTCCACATATCATAGGCAGTAGGGCAGTCCTTGACTTTAGATTTGGAATAGTTGAGAGAAGAAGCAATATCAATCATCATTATGTTATGATGCTTCATGTACACCATTTGTTCCATAGACATAGGTCTCGACAGTTCCACATACTTGTGATCTAGGAATTACAAACCAGTGTCTCCAATAGTAGATAGATGTAGCCTAATCAAATCTTGTCATGCGGTGAAGTTGTCCTTGTTAAGTTTAGGGATCTCCCTTCTAGAAGACATCTCTGATCTTTAGCTTAGGCCTTTAAACCTTCTCTGTAAGCACCAAATGCCCCGATACCAATTGTTGGAAATGAGTTGAGTAACTAAGAGGGGAGGGGTGAATCAGTTACCACAAAAACAAATCCAAGTCCCTTAGATGTCTTAAACAAATTTATCACTGTTGCTTGGTTAACACAGATATTCTACTGTCACTCGGTTAACATAGAAAATCTTAAGATATTAACTATGATTATCCCTTAGTAATTAATTGCAGAAACATAAACCATAAAGCAATAAAAAGTACACAAATAACACCAAGATTTAACATGGAAACCCAGTATGGGAAAAACCACCAATTGCAACTAGTCACTATTTTTCACTCTTCTGAAGTGAGCCCTGTTAGGAGCCAACACTGTTAAAGGTTACAATAACACACTGTTAGGTGTGACCCTATTAGAGGATTAGCAATAACCACAATAACAATGAGCAAAATTCAAATCCAAAAATCCAAAGAAGAGGAGAAGCCCCAATTTGAAATCATCTAACTTCTTTTCAAAAAATTTGACATAATATAATCAAAATCTCAACTTAATATATTTGTCAATCCAATAATAACCACCTACAACTACAAATTTTTATATTCAAAGAACTCTTATTTTTACTATTTTTATTCATGTTTCCTATTTTACCTTAAAATAATTACTTCAACTATATTTGATATAAAGAGCTGATGACTTCTTCAAGTAGTTATTTAATTAGAAGGTGAGTTTGAATAATAAACACTTGTCTATTTAAAGTATGTGATTAAAAATAAAATATTATGTGGACTAACACAAACCAAAACTATTTTGGAATCTTCTATTATAAGAGAGAAGGAATTATATAAATAATATCTTGATTAAGAAATTTATCAAATTATTTTATATAAGATAAACAATATTGAATTCACTAATAACCAAAGGTTAGTTTTCTCTATTAAATATCATAAAAAAAGATTAGTATAAGTACTTATTTATCTAAAATAAAAGATTATACCAAGATACCAATTTTATTCCTTTTTAATTTATAATTACCATTTAAAATGGAAAAAAGTATTATTGATAATGATTACGCTATATTTGTTTTTCAAAAGAACAATCCAATTATTAAGTTAACATTTTTAATTGTTTGATTGAATGATTTAGAAATATTGTACTTCCAATTGACAAAGAAATAGGAACACTTGATTATAAAAAGCCCATTGCATGGATCATAAGATGGCAATGTCTATGCAAGAGCCAAAATGCATACTTGATTAGACAATTTGTTTGCATTTATTAATTAAGCTAAAAATCACAATACAATAATTTTGTGAATTTTAATTTATTTCACAAATGCAAACAAATTGTCTAATCATATGCATTTTGGCTCCTGCATAGTCATTGCATCATAAGATACTATCTTTGCAACCATACATGATGTGGACCTGGACGTGACATGTGAGCAAAGGCATCTTTAATTAATGTTTGTCTCTTCACACAACATCATGTTATATAAAGCCTAGAAAATTATAGACCAAGCTTTGTATTATACTAGCCAACATGACCAACATGGCCACCAAATCTTTTTAGAAGTCTAGAGGAAGCACTAGTCAAGGACGAAAGTAATCGAGAAGAGATTGAGTAGAGAAGATGAGGATATTCCAACCAACTAAAATATAGCTTTCCTTTTGGAAGATGTGGAAAACCTTCACATTAAGTTCAAAGACTTTCTTTTGAAAAGTAGTTTTTTAGTGGGGTGTCATTCCCTTCATAGTCTTTATACTTTCTTCATTGGTCTCAATGGTTTGATTGGCTAAAATGTCTCCTACAACATTTGTTATAAATAGTCTTTATACTATCTTCATTGCTCTCAATGGTTTGATTGGCTAAAACATATCCTACAACATTTGCTTCCTTATAACAATGAACCATTCATAATAATCAAGCCATAGAGGATGTTTCTAATTTGTTTTTTTTCATTATTTAGCTTTTATTTTTAAAGAATTTTGTAATATTGTATGAATTATAATCATTACGTCATCTTCTATTTTAATCTCAAAGACATATATATTCCATGCTAACTTAAGATTTAGGAGATGAGCTTTAATTTTAGCTATGTTGTTTTTATTTTTTGTTTTGTTTTAGTTTTTCTTTTCTTTTCAGGACAAAACTTTTTGAAAGCTACTATTGGGATAAGGCCTTTGTGATCTCTTAAAACAACCCTTACACTTGAAGTTCCAAGGTACAAGGATGTTTCATCAAAATCTAATTTAATCAACACCAAAGTATGAGCTTTCCATTTTATATTATTTCTATCTATTTCAAGTTTCCTTTATTAATAGCTATATATGGAAGTAGAGCTTATGAATTGCCACTATTTGAAAATAAAAATATTCCAAACTATAAATTTACTATCAAATTTGGAATGTTTGTAAAGATCTTCCTTCTCTTCTCTAGTTTAGATATTGTCATTTTCAGTTTTAAAATAACTTGCTCAAGCTTTGTGATTGATTTACTGGATATTTTGTTATTTTCTCTCTAATCATATATATTATATGATAAATAACAGAAAAAAATCCAAATGCTATCATAAATAGAGTCTTTATTAAAGATATGCCAAAATAACTTGTTCAAGCTTTATGATTGATTTATTAGAGATTCTATTATTTGTCTCTAATCTTATATATTATATGATTATCCAAATGCTTGCATATATAGTCTTCATGAAGGATGTTCCAACTCTAGAAGTGTTGAAATAGGGAGCTTTGAAAAGGACTCAACCATCCCAATTTGGCTTCCAACATTTTCTATTGAAGCTACAATTTGAGAGAAGATATCCTATATCCTCATATGCTTTGCCTCAAAGGATACATATGAAATTGGAGTGCTGCCTAATTTGTCAAGTCTCGTGCTAATTAATAATTTATCATTTAGAGCCAACCAAGAAAAATCACCAACCCATGGCAAGCATGTGGTACTCCAAAGATCTGTTGGCCAAGAGTCTAAAAAAAATCTTCCTCACCTATGAAATATTTCCGAACTCTCTTGCCCCACTTATCCTTCAAAAGAAGGCTAAATTTTCATTTTGATGAAGAGGTTTATATTCGTTATAAGAATCTTCCCAAAATAGGATCATTCCACCATTATGAACTGCCCAATTTAGATAAGGTGATATATCATGACATAATTGTCTAGAATTTCCAAATTTTGGAACAAGAGGGATTTGCTCAGGCGACAATTATATCTTTACTCGTCGAGTCCAAATATTTGTGCTTCACTAATCTGCACTACTTTGAGTCTAATTTGGAATATAAGCACCATGTTAGTTTAGCTCTCGATGCCAAATCTAGTTTCCAAGGCCAAGTTTTGCACTTCTGCAATATGGATTCCTACTCAATTTTTAATTTGCTTACCTTTTCCCATGACATTGGAGGAATCTCTTTGTTGTCCATATTGCTTGACCAAAAAAAATCCTTACTCGTTTCTCAAGGTCTTCAAGGCAATCATTTAGGAATTTTTAAGACCTACATCATATAAAAAGTGATTGCATTTAGAACTACCTTTGTCATGGTAATTCTTCATCAATGAGTAGATGTTTTGTGAAAATCCTTTTTTTCTTTTTTTCATAAAACATAAAACATACTAGTTAATGTTTTAATATGGTAAATGCTTTTGATTGTAGTTACGAACCAGCAAGGACAAGCCCATACATGGAAGGAGAAAAACATTCTGCAACACTCAAGAACTACGACGACAAATAGTTCTCCATGGAGTGCTGAGAAACGCCATTTCTGATAAAGTATACTTTTTCTCTCAGGGTTTATCGTCCGTCCAGTTTTTGTGTTGCATCCTTCCACTTTCGGCACCTGCATAAGGATCTATAGTAACATTTATGACAGCTGGGTTTCTTTTCATGAAAGCTTCATCTAGACCAGACCGAAGCTCATGAGTGCCAACTAGATAATCTTTTCCACCAAAAGCTTTCCATCACAGTAAGCTAGGCTGCTCTTGGAACAAATGAAGTTGGTGAGGGGTAATCCTCGTATGGCCCTTCAATATCTTCTACATTTCTTCTATCTCCACCAAAGACACCACCATTATCGAAAATGATGACAATGACAGGTAATTTGTATCTCACTAATGTCTGCACCATTAAAAGAAAGACAGATCAAGAGCATATCTTACAGACTTTGAATTTAACAAAACAACTATAATAATCGTTAGTGCATACTAGATCGTCAACAGATTAGTTATCTCAAACAGATTTTCTCATAAATAGAAGTTAACTGTCTACTTCAGATATTATAAACTACTTTCACCAATGCAACGAAACTTAATCAAAACCACAGGACTTCCACAAATTGAGAGGCTTTGCCATTAATTCAACTATAAAAACTATCACAATGTAGGTTGTGATGGAATAGGCTAATCGGTTCAATTAACAGTCATCTTGGAAACTTAATCCAAACTTTCGTCATTAACTCTAATTTGTATGAGACCCTTGCTATCCAAACTAAATCAACAAAATCTATGATATTGTGATCCGAATGGGAACATTAAAGTTAGTTGTCTTTAGCTGATTAAGCCACTATTCTCAATTCACTCGTCAAATTGACTAAATATGCAACTGAACACTTCCAGTAATCCAAGTAACTCATTTTAACTTCAAATAAGGTTCTGACTGTACGTGTAGTAGCAATGACACAAAGCTGTGATAGTATAGGCTAATCAGTTGTGTTGTGATGGGGCAGTTTGGAAATATAAATATAAAAACACAAGCCTTAGTTAATCCAAGCAATTTTATCTCTAACTTAGTCTGTATGAGACTCTTGCTATCTGGAAAAAGAAACGGAAGCCACTTGCTAAAGTTGGCAAAGCTTAGAAAATATAAAAAGTCTCAATCGACTATTCAAATTGGCAACTTAAAACCTTCCAGTATTCTTGATAAGATAATTTAGCAGAGAAATAAAGTTTGCTGACTTCACAGTTGCAGGGTGGTTCTGGTGTATTCCAGATACCCAGTGGACCAAAAAGAAATTGTGGAAGCAAGGTAACTTATGGGCTCATCCATAGCCAAAACTGTCAAGCAGCTTTGAGCTTTCCTGAATTTGTCCTACACAGAAAACATATTGATGGCTTCGTACAAAGGCAATTTTATCTTAGAAGAACAAATTAGTACATTCTACAGTATCCAAGGCAGCTAAATTCTATAGTATTCCATCTTTTTAAAGGCTTGTGCTATTTGGACACTTTGTTTTGTCAGTTTAACTTTGTAAATATAAGAAACCTTTAAGGTGCATGTAACTCTTCTTGGTTGAGTGTTTTGGATGTCGACTCTTATGCATGTAACTCATGTAAGTACAATGTGGAGAATGTGTTGGGAGTGAGCTGTAGAGCATAGCAAGTTCCAAGAACAATGCTGATATATGTTGGTGTTCTTGTGGGCCCTCAAGAAGTCAAATTGGCATGGAGTAAGCTATTGTGCATAACAATAAGAGGGTTATCAATGTGTTGGGAATTCTTGGATGCGGTGAGAAAGAAAATTTGGCGTGTATCCTTGATTTAAAAGGTACGAGCTTCTTCATGATAGTCTATTGTGCAATGAAGCCTGTTTTTCTACGTACTTCTGTTCTTTTCTTGTTTCTTTCCATTCATGCAACTATCTATAAAAGTTTGTAGCACTTACACAACTCATTTATGTGTGTGTGTGAAAATAAGTACCTGCCAGCTGCACGAAAAACACATACTTCAATAGATCATTATATGGTTAGCGGATTAGAAAACAAGAAATTTGAAAACAATAAACAATTATACTAACCTAAACTGATCTATTGCCTTCTAGTAGGCAGGAGTATGAGCTTGCTCTCAGGTCATCTCAAGCTCAGTGACTACACCAATAACCTAAACAAAAGATTTTTAATCTAGATTAAATGATCTAAAAATGATAGATGCATGATGCAGATTTGTTGTTAATCCAAGCTAATTAAGATTCAATTTTAAAGCACCAAATTAAATGTGTATTGACTTGTTTTATTAACACCAAATTGAAAATGTGCTCTAAATTAGATTTGCATGCTTGAAAGTAATAACAACAATTAAAGCTAAATGATTAAAAGAAAATGCGACATAATAACGATAATGCGAAAATTAGGATCCTTTGTGAAGGAAATGAGCTTCTCTTTTATAGAAATCTCTCTCAAATCGACAGTCAAGATCAAAAGAAAAGAGTGGCTCAGATTCAATCGAAGAAGCACAATTCATGTGATTGATCGAAAAAGTCAGTTGACTAAACTAACTAATCAGTTATTTTGGAAACTTCCAAAATCAGCTTTTAGTTAACTGAAATGTTTCCAAAATGATAAATAGTGGAGAATCAGTTAATTGAGTGGAACTAGATTGTTTCCAATTTGATAATCAGTTAAATAGATTTGATGATGTCATATGCATTTTTAATAATTTAATTGATTTTGAATGCACATTTGTTTTTATTAATTAATTTAATTTCCTTTTTGATTTGATTGACAAATTTAACAATTTTATTTAATTAATATATCAGAATATCAATTAAATAATTAACATAAGGTTTATTTGCCAATGTAATGTGATTTTAGGAATTAATTAATTAATCAAGTAAGATGATCGATTAGGACCTAGGGTTTAGGTCAGATCAATTTGAATTTGATGAATTGAGGAATTGCCTATTTGATTTATGACTTAGGGTTTTATCAAGATTAGGGTTTCTTAATTAATTATTGAGATTGGGGGTCTAGGGTTTAGATGACCATTTTTATGTGATTACATTTGCCTCTCTTTGAATTAATGTGCGATAAGCGCATTGATTCAAAGACCTGTTAGCGAGAAGATCCATAACAGTTTGATTTGAAGCGATGAAACCATTCTTTTAAAGAAGAAGATCGGTTCTAAGCTTGATTGGACAGAGATCCATCAAAAGATATAAACAAAATGCTCAGTTTGATTTGAAGTGATGAAACTGGACATCTGTCAGAAACTCTTAAACCTTTCGATTGGTTTGAATGAATAACCAGTTTGATTTGAAGCGATGAAATTGATTACCGTTAAGAGATTTGATTAGCAAACAAATTGACTTGATTTGAAACGTGATAAAGCCAATTTGATCAATGTATCTAGTTTTAATAATGAATAACCCATATAAGACCGATCTTGTTTGGTTTTGAGTGTATTCACCACTGTATAAGATCATTGATTAGGTTGCCTTTAATTTAAGATGATCTCAACTTGATTTGATGCGATAAAGCTGAGATGCCCCAAGCAATGGGGTTTTGATTGAGGATGTGATCACTGGAATGTTGATGTCTTGATCCTACCCCCTCAGGAACGAAATTGAAATATGGCTAGGTGCCCCAGTGATGAGAAGCAATTCGATTGATAACATGATGCAAGGAGAAGCTGATCTGATTATAAATAGGTCCCACATGGTTAGGACAAAAGATGTACTTGATGAGAGGTCATATTTGACCGAGATTGACCAAAAGTAAAATACAAGGATTGATTAGAAGAAAAGCATGAGAGATTTCCATTGGTTGTGCAAGCGGTCAACTATAGTTGACTAAAAAAAGTCAAACGTCAAATTTCAATTTCAATCTTGAAAATGGAATCAGGACAGTCGAATTAGAGAGGGGTGTCATTTTCATGTCAATCAACGCACAACTGACCACTTGAAAAAAGGAAGATTGATTGATAAGAACCTCAGATCCTTCACATTGGAGAGAGATGTTGATATTATGTAGATTTCAACACCATACAGATGCAAGACTAACATGAATGCAACCTAAGGTGTAGTCACTGAACCTTTAGCGTTGAAAATTTTCATCATCAGGCAGTTTTGGAACATCGGAGTCGATACAATCCTTACTCGTGCCACTGCGACCATACAAATATAAATATAACTTTCATTGGATAAGATATGAGAAACTAGCGTAAGCATCAGGGTGTAAAAGCCGAGATGACCTAAACATTGTTTCTAATTGATGTTGCAAGAGTACACCAGTATTAAGGCATTCAAGGCCAAGATAACCATGAGTGTGATCATGTGTAAACAATCAAAGCAATAACAGTGAAGGAGATTGTTCTGACCTCACCTTGGTGTACAAGTAAATAGGATCGAGGGATGTGAGGCTGTTCTGCCTTAATGCAAGAGCTCTTATCAAATACACCCAGTTTATTTGATGTTGTTGGATCATTGAGACCACACCAACAAGTAGTACACAAAGAAAAGATTAACAAAAAATCAATGAAAGTAGACAACATACAAAATGTAAGACTGCGTGTTGTAATTCTATTGTACCTAATTTTTGACGATTCATAAGGAAAACCTTGCATATCTCTCCATAATATTTGTGGTTTCCATTGTGTGACTCTTTCTAGAAGGACTGGACTAACTTATTTTAGGTTCCTCTTGTCCTTGGCTGCACCAAGTGGTATTAGAGTAGGTTTTCAATTTTGTTGAAGCAGATCATGGTACCTAAGCTTGAGAAGTGGTGGATTGATTAGTTGTGGGCTAGTAGAGAGAATATCTAACCCATAATTGCAGAGGGTTCATTCAGGATGGCTTGGAGAGGAAATGCTAGAGGTGGATTGAGAGATGGAGATCCACTTGTGTAGATTATTTAAAACTAACCTTTTGAGATGAGGAGCACATCTAATTTGAAACATTGACAAAATGTTCCCCTTTAAAGTTTGGATACTTATTTTCTGAAGTATCAAAATACATAGCCCAACAGATCAAAGAGTTGAACAAACGGATCAAATTTACTTTGATACAATTGGGAGAAGACACAAATTGTGAGCTATAATACAATTTTTTTTATTAAAAACTCAACGAACATGTAAAAACTCTTACACTTTTCTATATGCTTCTACGTTTGATGACATAGTGACACTACTACGTTCCATCTGCTTGCTGGAGAGGCTACGATCACATTAGAGGACGTATGGAGGATCCCACAGATACCCGATCCATGGACCGGTCTCTCAGTATAGACTGGAGGACATGTAGTTGGCCTTCAAGAGGTCACTTAGGAGGATATCGTGCTACATGACCTGGATGCCCTAGCAGCCGACAGTGGTTCAAAGTTTTTGAATGTGTATATGTAGGAGGTGTTGAGAAACACCATCGTGTTGGTGAGTGTGATGTGTTTGATTTCTATTGATCTATTGTTTATGTTTGTGGTATCCAATGTGTGTTAATAAACATAGATGCATCCAAAGATGGTGTTAAGAAACATTTTTGATTAGGGTGTTGAGGAACACCAGTTATTTCTGTAGCAAGTTATCCTTTAGAAATGACAAGATTACTCACTCTGGTGTAAGCCAAATATGTGATCAAATTTGGGGAACATACCCCATGCTAACAATTAATGACTGACTTGACTCATACTGCGAGGACAAAGCCGATTCGATTGTCCCCAGACTATGACTCTGGATCGGTTTCAAGACAGGGGGGTTCTCAGAAGAACCAGAGTGTCACTAAAGTGACTAAAAGGTATGTACAAACTGAAGCAAAGGATTGATACCAAGACTAAGCATTGATAGATGAAGCATTGAGTACAAGAGGTGCATGTTTACCAGGTTTTCACCTACTTGGCAGAGATGTCATTTTTCTACCATGGCGCCTGTTTACTTGGTTTTCACCAAGGCAATTTTTCTTCTTTTTCAAATTTTTTGGTATTTTTCCATTTTTTTATTTTTTTTTATTTTTCTCTTTTTATTTTTTATTTTTTTGATTGATTCATCAAGGCACCTATTGCTAGGTTCTCACCAAGATGATCACTCTTTTAGGACTTTTTCCAATTTTTAGATTTTTTCTGTCTTTTAGAGATTACTCGTTCTTGAGAAAGATCACATTAGTTTTCCCCCAATGTCTAGCAAGGTAAAGGTCATTACAGATGGATTAGAAAGCTGATGGATGAGGCAAACATACAATGATGGATGAAGAGGGTGAATGCGACCCTCAAGAACAGTCTCCTCAAGATTACCCAAGCTAGGGGAAAAAAATAATATAGCAATGTAGGCTCATGGAGTGGTGCTGGATAACATATAGGATAATGACCTAATGTCATGAAAAACATGAGGTCCAAAAGAGTGGACATGTCAAGAAGTTTTTGAGAAACTATTTTTGCATTTTTCTTTCTTCATTTCGATCAAAACTAAGGGGTCAATTTTGGATAGGATATAGCTATGATAGCGCAATCGGGATAAGGAGTGATGGAGGTATAAGTGGATGGTTTGGATTATGGCATGAATGCTCAGAGATAGGAAGGATAGGCTTGGGATAAGCAATATCATGATAGGGTCCCATGGATGAGAGAAAGTGAATACCCTGATGGAAAGGACAATGCATGTCAAGATGCATAGTGTTCATGGATAGGCTCAACCTTGTCAAGATCACCGGAAGGAACATGGATGCTCACGTGCTAGCTGGATGTAAGAAATGATGGATAAGATGACATGAAAGGAACTTGCCCTCAAGTGAAGAGTGAAAGTAGGAGGAATTATGCATGATGCCTGTTTACCAGGTTTTCATCATGGTACTTGTCCAAGGCACCACAAGAAGTGGTTTTCACCATGGGACAGATTGATTTATTTTTACTTTTGCTACCAAGGTGCCTATTTACCAGGTTTCACCAAGTCACTTTTTTTTTGTACTTTTGATTTTATGGAGGAACTTAAGCTTCTTGCTCTTTGGATAGTGCTCCTTTGAAGGATATGCTAGATGGGCCAAGGCCACTAAAAGTATGCTCAAAGATGCTGATAGGGTGATGGTAGGGAATGAAATGGAGGATAAGGAAGATGGTAGCCAAGGATTTATGTGAGGGATTGGATAAGAGGAATGGAAGGATATGAGATGGATGTGTAGTTGGTAGGTGCGGGATATTGGATAGGGTATGGTGATAAGATCAACATTAACAGACCTCTTGAAGGGTAGTGAACAAATGGAGAAAAAATGAATGGAATAGCTTGAGGCTTTGATGTATGGGTGGATATGGATCTTGGTACATGAGGACCCAAGATGGATGGAGAAGAGGGTGCAGTATTCAAGGTAATGGATTTTGGGACATGAAGACCCAAAATAGAGTTAAAAGATGGGAGATTTTTAGATGGAGATGAAGTAGAAGACTTTGGAAGCTTGGATGCCAACTCTGACCTTTCCTTTTTGTTCAAGACTTTTAAGAGAGACTTGGGAATCCACATAACTTTTGATTTTCTTTCTGTATCCAATTCCTTTAGAGGAGACTTGGGAATCCACATAGATTTTGATTTTCCTTTGCTTTTGGATGATTTAGAACGCAATTCTTCCATGATGGATTTAGGAACCCATATTTTCTTTGATATTATTCTTTTCTTGGATTTAGAATGTAATTCTTCCATGAGGCCCCATTTGTTTGGGGAATTGAAATTTGACTCAAAACCTGATTATCACAAAATCGGGTTTTGAAATTCTGGTTTTGCATCTTTGGGTTATAATTTGGACCATTTGGTTGACCTGAAAGATGGATTAGTCAATCCATCTTCTGCATTTGGTTGCCAATTTCGAAATTGGAATTGGAACTGACAAATCCCAACTTCCGAGTTTGGTTCAACAATTTTGAATTGGAATTGGAATTAGACACTCCATATTCTATGTTTGGTTCTACATTTCGAATTGGAATTGGAATTTGACAAAGACTTTATAAATTTTTATTATTATTTAATAATATTTAATTTATGTTGCGATTTATTTTGTCCATTTTTTATTTATTTTTAATTGTGCTTCTAATCATACATGTGCTTCTATATTCACAGATAAAACTTGGAAAGGATAGCTCACTTGCTTGCAATTTTTTCATGCTTATGCTCATAAAAATATATGTTGATCTCCTTTTTACTAATTATTAGATTATATTTTAAATTTATATGGAATATCAGATTCAATCTTTCACAAATGACAAATACATCATATTTTGTTTTTATTTGATATGGTAACAGACATGATGATTGTAAAGTTATATGACATCGAGACTATATACCAAATAAAATTAGGAATGCACAATGA
>MU224474.1:2792085-2838101 GCA_018584345.1 Thuja plicata | reverse complement strand
CATGTCTGACTACTTGCAGATAAAAGAGAAGTTTATGTGGGAAACCATTGTGAATACCAAGTGGATCAGATTTATGGTATCGACAGGTATCCTAATGAACCGTATTTTGTGTTCTTTTCTATCATTTTCATCACTTTTTGAGAAAACCACTTTCACTAGGGGGACATGGGTCATATCCTTGATAATCCACATATAATAATTCTAGTGTTCAGTGTTCAGGATTATTGTTTATTATTGATCTGTAATTCTATTCATCCTACATGGATGTAGATCTAAATTCTTACCATAATGATAATCTATTCAAAAAGCATATGCAGATTTTTGAAAAGCATATTTTCTATGAAAAGAGCATATATGAAAGATTTATCCAGAATGTTTTTAACCTTTCATAAATATATATACATTTTTACATGAGGATGCAAAGTAGGGAAAGAGAAACGATTGAGTAGCCCATCCTTTTCAGTGTAGATAGGTCATTTTAGAGGCCTATGACCAAACTTGAATGAGCTACATATGTGGATTTTTGAACACTGCGAGCCTATTATTGATGAGAATTATTCTATTGACATGGTTCTACAATCCCATTCGAAGGATGTTACAAAATTAAAATTTTAATTTGAGCCATGATTTTAGGGGCTTTTTCTTATATTTAACGGTAATATAGAAGTATTTTCATGATTATTACATCACAGATTGATTTTCATTTCCAACCTTTTAGCCTTTTGAATAGTATTTAGTTTTGTCTATTCTTTCTCTATGTTAATCTAAATTCCTACCATAATGATAACATGCTTCCTCCCTCCATCAGCTCTTTATTTGATAAATCCTCATGTTTTAACCAATTGTCACATATTGGCACATACTCATTGAAAGAAGCCCTCAATATTTTAGGATTTCACTGCTACAATTGTAGAAAAATGAGAAAAAATAATCACGCAGATCATATCAAAGAAAACAACCTTTAAAAAGCCACTGAGATCAGATTTACCTAATAAATATTTAAGCCACTGACAAACTTACCAAAAAAAAACTTACCTTTCCAATGAAGGCACAAAGAATGGTGAAGTGAAATGGAGGCGCAGAGAACGGTGAAGTGAAATGGAGGTGCAGAGATCACATTCACAAACCATACATTCACAAAGTAGAGATCGCATTCAAAGACCCTCCAACATATGACAGTCGCAAACCCTCAGATCTTCAACATGGAAGAATTTGCAAACCCCAAAACAAAATGGGAAGACGCGGACCCGACGAAAAGATAAAATGGGGTTAAAAATAACAAAATGGGAAGACGCCGGACCCAACGAAAAGATAAAATGGAGTTAAATAAGCCAAAAATCTAAATTTTATTTTGAATTCCACCTATTTGGTGGGAAGATGGTGCTGCCCATTTTTGGGGCAAAATCAGGTTTCATCCGCCAAAACTGGATATGCATCTTTGGCAACCAAATGGTGGATTTGGGGCAAAACCGGAAGTCCCACACCCAATTCTGGTCCAATTCCGCCAAACAAACGGGGCCTGATGGATTTAGGAACCCATATTTACTTTGATTTTAATCTTTTCTCAGTGGACCTTTGTGGTCTCTTGAATATTTCATTTTTCTTTGTAGTCACATGTCGATTAGATGTGACATGGTGATCTTCATATGTAAGTGGATTCTTGTATTTGTGATTTCTTCGTTGCACATCCAAATTACTTCCAAAGGACTTGGGAGCTGTGGATGGATAGGGATGATATGATTGGTTCATATGGATTGGTTGATAAAGAGGGGTCAAGGATGTATGTCTTTGTTGATCTGGATAGGGGATAGGGTAAGTGGATGACAAGCTAGTAGTGATAGACATGTTGGATGGAGGGATATAAGGACCCAATATAGATGGAAGATTTGAAGGTTTTAGCTTTGGGATATAAGGACCAAGGATGGATTTGGAGGATAGTGAATGTTGATGCTTACATTTGAATAGAGGGAGATAAGGTGTGGAAGGGATATCAACATCTTTAGAGTGAGCTGCATGACCAAGGCTCTTCTCTTTTGAATTCATCTTTATATCAATAGGTGCATGAGCAGCTTTGATAGGAGCAATTTTGATAGGAGTAGTTGAACCTTCAGGGGATTTATTTTTATGCAAAGTATTTTGAGGAATGATGGTTGCTGGATATGGAAGAATATGATGAGGGGATGTTGGGATGCTCTGATCTTGACAAGGATCATTACATGGTGTACAAAGGGTACTTTTCTCTTGATTTTCAATAGGCTCATTAGAGATAGAAAGGATATGTTGATCTTGCTTGGGAGATGAATAAGATATAGGAGATGTAAGAGTTTATTCTAGGAAGAAATGGAAGGGGATGATGAAATCATCATGAGACTCTTGAGATGTGTGACTTTGGTCAACCATTAGATAAGGATGGATGGTGTCTTGATCTTGATCATTACTAATATTTGTTTCTTCACACTTTGGATTGTCCTCTTGACATGGAGCAACTTCTAAGGATGTAGGAGTTTTGATCTATATATGGGAACCTTGAAAGGCTGATGGAGTATCATTTTGAGTAGGCATGATAAGCATTGAAGCACATGGACACTTTTGGTCTATGATCTTTGAAGCCTGAGAAAGACTTGCAGTTGTATGTTGATTAGCTTGGATCTTTGTTAGAGGTAGTCCCCAAGGGTAGACATAGTCATCATTAGGTTCAATTCTTGATAAAGATGATGAAGCTTTAGGAGATGGAGGAATGGTGGAAGAAGTAGATGTGATATGTGAACCATCGCTAGACATGGATTATTGATATTGATCATGCTTGAGATTAGATGAATCATTAGGATTTTCCACTTTGATTATGTCATCATCTATGAGATCTTGGATTTTATGTTACAACTCGATGCAAGATGAAGTTTTATGCTCATTGTGTCGATAATACACACAATAGGTACTCAAGAATTTCAATCCACATGATGTGACTTGAGGTAATGTGATGAGGTCATTCTCAAGAAGTTCTTCCAATGTTGATTCATAAGATTATCCCAAATGAGTGAAGTACCTCTTACGTTTAACCCAAGGCTTTTCTTTCATGAGGTTACTAATCCCTTTGGAGGGAGACTTTGTGGCATTTTCAATAGCTTTGAGGGCTTTGGAGCCACTCTTTTGATCAAAGCTAGGATTGGGATACCAATATTTCTCCATGTTGGAAGGAAGTGGAGAGATGTGTGAATCATGATCAAATAGAAAAGGATAGATTGAGCTTAATGAGGATTTTTTGGATGGTGTATCCTTTTCCCCCTTTAATTCCTGGAGTTCAGATTTCAAAGTTTGAATCTATTTTGATAAAGCTGTCATAAGAATCTCTTCTTTCTCATTGTTAGGACCATAAGATTTAGCCCATTTTCTTTTAGACATTGTAAGATTGGCTTGACGCACTTTCTTAGAAGGTTGAAGAGAAGTGAATATATGATGAATCAATTGATTGACTGACAGGTGCTGAAGTGATATCTAAAGTGCTGACTAAGTCTAAGATGAAAAGACAAAAGAGATAATGTCCAACTAAGAGAGAGATAGCAATGACTTTGGTCTTGAGTCAAGTTTAATGAACCTGTTATCACAACTCAACATAAGGACAACGCAAACAAAGATGATTAAAGTAACAAGTTGCTGGGACTAGCACAACAAAGTCAGATTTTGAAATAGCAAGCGAGTTAGATTGTCAACAGATTGCAATCAATGACAAAATAGTAGTGATGTTTGTGAGAACACAAATTTGAGAAAATTTGGACAGAACCTTCATGATAGAATACCGATTTGGACAATAATTTGACTGATTTTTAGATTTTTGACACTAGATGCAGAAACTTGGACAAGAGTTTGACAGTTTAACACCTAAGAGTGTAGATTTGGAATTGTTTGAGCATTTTGATATTTGTTTTGAATGTTTGGTTTTTATTTTTCACTCATGCAAGACACATCAAGAAGAATTTTTATTGTAAAAAGAACAAACACACCACAATCCTAGGTAAGCCAGGGAAATATCTGCTAAATTCCCACTTGAACCGAAGTTCAGCCATGCCTAGTCATAGCGGACAACTTAGAAGCTTGGAGGCATGGGCTCCTCCTTATAGTGCACTCACTTCTCAGGCACACCAAGCTTCGAATCCCAAGGGAATCACTTCCTAAAGGATTGTTGTCTCTACTAAGAGCCGTGAAAAAGTCGGATGTCTTAGTCGGTCTCTGACCTTCCGCACTAGCAGATAGAGGGATTTTGGTCACTAGAAATAACTTTTTAGTCAGGGCATCCATTCAGGTGGCTATACTTGTGGCAGATTAGCTCCATTATGGAGGCCTCCTAGCCTACAGAAGTTACGTTCTATAGGTTTTTACACACCACAAGGGTACTGAGGGAGATCTTCTTCCTGGTATAACATATTCAACACCTGTTCACTGTGAGATTAATCACAATGACATTTTTTATATACCTGTTTGGAAGGGCTTGGCTTTAGCCTATTACCGGTTGGGCAATCCACTCTCACTAGTTCTGTTAAAGCTATTTGGAGGTAGCCACGCTAAAATATTTGCATGAATTTCTCTTACACCCAAGATCTGTGAAGGCGAGGGGAGAGGATACATTCATGAAATTCTTTAGGATTACAATCTAGAGAAAACTTCAAACACATAAGCAAAGTGATTCTTTTTAAGCACCAAATATGAAGTGTTATTTAACTACAAAACATAGACATGATAGTTTTGGAAGACACACAAAGTCTTTGACAAGCGTCCTGCATCAAACTCATTAGTAGTTTATGATTTGTTCTTCATTTATAACGTCCTGCAAACCACTGTTAGGTTGTAATCAAAGATAGTCATCAAGAACAACAAAGCTAAAGATTGGTTAGCGTTATAAAAATTAGAAAATTAGAAAACAGATTGCATATTTAAAAAGTAGATGAAAAATCATGCATTTTTAAAAAAAATGCACTAAAAAATGTTACCGTATGAGCCCGTACGAGGCTCCGGAAGCTGCAAAATAGAGGATTAGACAGGTACAATGATGAAAACCTAAAATATCTCATAAATTTGGAAACCAAAACTAGAAACTAACTCCAAGACATAAATCTTCAGACAATTCTACCCAAAATTAAAAAAAATTGCACTCAATTTAGACCTAAAATGAGCAAGATATGATCATTTTAAATTAGACTACAATTACAAAAACTCCAATGGTGAAGGCAAAGACTTTTCAAACCCTGCTGACATCAGCAGACTGTAGCATTAAAATTGACGTTCATTGCAGAAAGTGAGTAACAATGCAGAATGAAGGCTTAACAGCCGTCAAATTTAACATAGTAAAAAAAATGATTTTTTCTAGATTTTTTTTTCAAAAAATCTACCTCGGGCTGTGTGCAGAGATGATCTAAAATCTGCCTTGATTTCTATGCAAAGGGTTGTATGACCTACTTGGGCAAAAAAATTGCCACAAATTTGACTTTAGTCAGATATGGGCGAGTTTACAATCATTTTCAACAGAAACGACGATTTGGACGCGATGGTGGAGTCAAATTTTGCTCAAAAAGAGATGTGTGTAAGACTATCTCAAAAGGAGGTTTGAGCCCCAAAGTGGGCGCCAAAAATGTGCGTGTGAAAATAGGTACCTACCAGCTGCACAAAAAACACACACTTCAATATATCATTATATGGTTAGTGGATTAGAAAATATGAAATTTGAAAACAATAAACAACTACACTAACCTAAACGGATATATTACCTTCTAGTAGGCAGGAGTATGAGCTTGCTCTTAGGTCATCACAAGCTCAATGACTACACCAATAACCTAAACAAAGGATTTTTAATCTAGAATAAATGATCTAAAATGATAGATGCAGGATGCAGATTTGTTGTTAATCCAAGCTAATTAAGATTCAATTTTAAAGCTCTAAATTGAATGTGTATTGATTCATTTTAATAACATCAAATTAAAAATGTGCTCTAAATTAGATTTGCATGCTTGAAAGTAATAACAACAATTAAACCTATATGATTAAAAGAAAATGCGACATAATAACGATAATGCAAAAATTAGGATCCTTTGTGAAGGAAATGATCCTCTTTTATAGAAATCTCTCTCGAATCGATAGTCAAGATCGAAAGAAAAGAGTGGCTCAGATTCGATTGAAGAAGCACAATCCATGTGCAAGCAATGTGATTGGTCAAAGAGTCAGTTGACTGAACTGACTGATCTGTTATTTTGGAAACTTCCAAAATCATTTTTTAGTTGACTGAAATATTTCTAAAATGATAAATAGTGGAGAATCAGTTAATTGAGTGGAACTAGATTGTTTCCAATTTGATAATTAGTTAACTGGATTTGGTGATGTCATATGCATTTTTAATAATTTAATTTATTTTGAATGCACATTTGTTTTTATTAATTAATTTAATTCCCTTTTTTATTTAATTGACAAATTTAGCATTTTATTTATTTAATATATTAGAATATCAATTAAATAATTAACACAAGGTTTATTTGCCAATGTAATGTGATTTTAGGGATTGATTAATTAATAAAGTAAGATGATCGATTAGGACCTAGGGTTTAGGTCAGATCAGTTTGAATATGATGAATTGAGGAATTACATGTTTGATTTAGGACTTAGGGTTTATCAAAATTAGGGTTTCTTGATTAATTGTTGAGATTGGGGGTCTAGGGTTTAGATGACCATTTTTATGTGATTACACTATGCACAATTTATTATTTGTGTCATTGAATCATGAACTTGATATATGCAGAAATATGGCTATTATATAGTACTATTTTGTCCATCATCTCTCTACATTTACAGACATGATTCAATGGAAGTATATCTGAACAATAAACTATCAATTTTCTGGCCATATTCTGAACTTGTCAATGTAAGTAACAAAGAAGAGAAACAACGAAAACATAATAAAAAGGGTATCTTAAAACATACAATTGGAAACAACTTTGCTCTAAGGGTTAGCAAAAGAGTACATAGAAGATAGTATGTTCCAAAATAAATGAAACCTTAATCTAAAAAGTGTAAACATTTAATCATTGAATTAATTTAAGCATATCTCCAAGATTATACTAATTAGAGAAAAATTTGATTCCAAGACATTCCCTGAAAATTTAAAAGTGAGTACAACACTTACTAAAAATGAGGAATATTACTAGCAGCTGCCTCTAAGACTGACAGTGAGCTAAGGGGTAAAACTGCAATTTTTCTTCCTCCAAATTTAGCTGTTGCTTGGGGAAACGCCACTCAGCTTCCCAACCAAACAGAGACAAGAAGACAATATATACAAAGCCATGGAATGGATGAGTGCCCTAATTTCCCTTTCATTGTTAACATACAGTTTAAGATTGCAATGTCTAATACAAATTGTGATTCTTTGATGGCGAGAACTGGCGAAAAAGTGCTACATATACACAATGACAACACTGCTAAAAAAACTATTATACTAATATAAAACTTTAGCTAGCTGAAATCTCTGTATCTATTTTTCCTTTTAATTGATGGCTATAATTAGTATATGATAAATGTTCCACCATATTGGACAACACAGTTACAACAAGAACAACAAAGCTAAAGATTGGTCAGCATTAGAAAAATTAGAAAATCAGAAAACAGATTGCATATTTAAAAAGTAGATGAAAAATATGCACTTTTAAAAAATTGCACTAAAAAATGTTACCGTATGAGCCCGTACGAGGCTCCGAAAGCTGCAAAATAGAGGATTAGACATGTACAGTGATGAAAACCTAAAATATCTCATAAATTTGAAAACCAAAACTAGAAACTAACTCCAACACAAAAGTCTTCAGACAATTCTACCCAAAATAAAAAAATGTTGCAATCAATTTAGACCTAAAATGAGCAAGATATGATCATTTTAAATTAGACTACAATTACAAAAACTCCAATGGTGAAGGCAAAGACTTTTCAAACCCTGCTGACATCAGCAGACTGCAGCATTAAAATTGACGTCCGTCACATAAAGTGAGTAACAATGCAGAATGAAGGCTTAACGACCGTCAAATTTAACATAGTAAAAAAATGATTTTTTTCTAGATTTTTTTTTTCAAAAAATCTACCTTGGGCTGTGTGCAGAGATGATCTGAAATCTGCCTCAATTTCTATGCAAAGGGTTGTATGACTTGCTTGGGCAAAAAAATTGCCATAGATTTGACTTTCGTCAGATATGGGTGAGTTTACAGTCATTTTCAACCAAAACGATGATTTGGACGCAATGGTGGAGTCATATTTTTCTCAAAAAGAGATGTGTGTAAGATTTATCTCAAAAGGAGGTTTGAGCCCCATGGTGGGTGCCAAAAATGTGCGTGTGAAAATAGGTACTTGCCAGCTGCACAAAAAATATACACTTCAATATATCATTATATGGTTAGCAGATTAGAAAATAAGAAATTTGAAAACAATAAACAACTACACTAACCTAAACCGATATATTGCCTTCTAGTAGGTAGGAGTACGAGCTTGCTCTTAGGTCATCACAAGCTCAATGACTACACCAATAACCTAAACAAAGTATTTTTAATCTAGATTAAATGATCTAAAATGATAGATGCAGGATGCAGATTTGTTGTTAATCCAAGCTAATTAAGATTCAATTTTAAAGCACCAAATTGAATGTGTATTGATTCATTTTAATAACATCAAATTAAAAATGTGCTCTAAATTAGATTTGCATGCTTGAAAGTAATAACAATAATTAAACCTAAATGATTAAAAGAAAATGCGACATAATAACGATAATGCGAAAATTAGGATCCTTTGTGAAGGAAATGAGCTTCTCTTTTATAGAAATCTCTATCGAATCGACGGTTGAGATCGAAAGAAAAGAGTGGCTCGAATTCGATAAAAGAAGCACAATCCATGTACAAGCAATGTGATTGGTCAATGAGTCAGTTGACTGAACTGACTGATCAGTTATTTTGGAAACTTCCAAAATCAGTTTTTAGTTGACTAAAATATTTCTAAAATGATAAATAGTGGAGAATCAGTTAACTAAGTGGAACTAGATTGTTTCCAATTTGATAATTCATTAACTGGATTTGATGATGTCATATGAATTTTTAATAATTTAATTTATTTTGAATGCACATTTGTTTTTATTAATTAATTTAATTCCCTTTTTTATTTAATTGACAAATTTAGCATTTTATTTATTTAATATATTAGAATATCAATTAAATAATTAACACAAGGTTTATTTGCCAATGTAATGTGATTTTAGGGATTGATTAATTAATAAAGTAAGATGATCGATTAGGACCTAGGGTTTAGGTCAGATCAGTTTGAATATGATGAATTGAGGAATTACATGTTTGATTTAGGACTTAGGGTTTATCAAAATTAGGGTTTCTTGATTAATTGTTGAGATTGGGGGTCTAGGGTTTAGATGACCATTTTTATGTGATTACACTATGCACAATTTATTATTTGTGTCATTGAATCATGAACTTGATATATGCAGAAATATGGCTATTATATAGTACTATTTTGTCCATCATCTCTCTACATTTACAGACATGATTCAATGGAAGTATATCTGAACAATAAACTATCAATTTTCTGGCCATATTCTGAACTTGTCAATGTAAGTAACAAAGAAGAGAAACAACGAAAACATAATAAAAAGGGTATCTTAAAACATACAACTAGAAACAACTCTGCTCTAAGGGTTAGCAAAAGAGTACATAGAAGATAGTATGTTCCAAAATAAATGAAACCTTAATCTAAAAAGTGTAAACATTTAATCATTGAATTAATTTAAGCATATCTCCGAGATTATACTAAGTAGAGAAAAATTTGATTCCAAGACATTGCTTGAAAATTTAAAAGTGAGTACAACACTTAAAAAATGAGGAAAATTACTAGCAGCTGCCTCTAAGACTGAAAATGAGCTAAGGGGTAAAACTGTGATTTGTCTTCCTCCAAATTTAGCTGTTGCTTGGGGAAATGCCACTCAGCTTCCCAACCAAACAGAGACAAGCAGACAATATATACAAAGCCATTGAATGGATGAGTGCCCTAATTTCCCTTTCATTGTTAACAGACAGTTTAAGATTGCAATGTCTAATACAAATTGTGATTCTTTGATGGCAGGAACTGGTGAAAAAGTGCTACATATACACAATGACAACACTGCTAAAAAAACTATTATACTAATATAAAAATTTAGCTAGCTGAAATCTCTGTATCTATTTTTCCTTTTAATTGATGGCTATAATTAGTAGATGATAAATGTTCCACCATATTGGACAACACCGTTACAACCACCATCTCCCATCAACTCCATCTGTAAAATGTCTCTCAACATAATTATTGATAAACAAAAAATATTTCATTGAAGTTGAAATGGCAAGTCACTCAATCGTCTAATTTATGAGTTATGCTAATCTTTAGCCTTGAGATAATTAGCAATAATTTGTATGTAGGGTGAATTTAGGAAATTTAGAGAAATAATTTTATTTTAATTTTCATGAATACAAAAGACCTATATATCGACCATACTTTTAGGCACAGATACAGCTATAATGTGCAGATTTATACAAGAAATTTCAAAAGGCGGTCATCCATATGGGTGAAGAATTATAAGATTACAACACAAGATGAAGTACATTGGAAGATGCAGTGTCATCTTAGAAGGCATGTGTTGCTAGGTAAACCTCAAGATGTGAATGATGTGCTCCAGGGAATCACCTAGAGATGGAAAACAAAAGGAAACCATTGTTCTCTTAAAATCCACAATAAAAGAAAGGTGGGTTCCAAGTCAAAACATAACGATAAGTGGGAATGAAAACATAATGTTATTGCTTCAAGATTTTAAAATTCCACAGTCAAACATAATATAATGTATTTGGATGCCACTCTCCAATCCTATTAGATAGCTTAATCCAAAGCTTTTCAAACATAAAATAAAATAAATAAATCTTCTAAAGATCATTGGCATTGTGACATTGATGGTCGTATAGAAGAGAAATGTTGTAAATTACATCCAAATATGCATCTTCATAAGATTAAAAGGACATTTCCTCCTTCAAGGTGAAGAAAATAGGGAACAATTCCAATTTGAATGAGAGTTGCTTGCACTTCGATCCTAATAGAGGTATTCTTAAGTGGTAATGAGACTCGTTATAAAATTGAGCGTCTAGTTTTATCCCATATCAAGATTTAAAGTAAGAAGGTAGTTGTTATTGCTCATTTTTATTCTTCCTCACAAGCAAATTTGATTGCCAAACCAAGCTTGGGGTGATTACATATGATGATCCCAATTCTTATTAATTAGGCTCAATAAAGAAAGAAATATAGCTAGAGGTTATAGAACAATACAAAGTTAAATTGGGGATAAATGAGCGTTTCAGTGAAGAAAGTGGTAAATGTTTCCCTTGATGTTTGTTGTCTAGTTTTTTTGCAGCCCATATACTTGTATATGAGAGAATTGTTCATGAGATGAGCCAAAAAGTAGCGTTTGGTCAATGATGGAAAAGTTGTTAATGTTTACGAACATAGTTGAAAAACTCACCAAAAGAAAAAAAAAAAAAAAAAAAAACTTGCCAAGGCACGAAAAAAATTGGCAAAACCTTGGCAAAAAACTTGACAACTTAAAAATTTGCTTTAATTTATTTAGAAATGTATTTTTTTTTTCAAAATTCAATGAGGAGATGCATCCAAGGAGTTAGTAAATGAGTACATAAAATAAACAAGCTGATCTAGATATATTTGATTGATTTGAATGCAAATTGGGTACAACATGGCACCCTCATGTGGAATGTTGATGGTTGGTAGCTTGATAGTCTAAAAAAAAATTCAAATTGAATATTGTTTTTGTATAACTAAAATTAAATACAACATCAAATAATTTTACATATTCCTCTTCTTAGCTCTATTAAAATCTAGGGGAGAGGTAGTGTTGGTTCCCAAAAGAGGTAGGCCAGAAACTCCAATTAATGATTCTATGGAATGGCAAGTTCTAAATTATTGAAACATAGTCAGGTTCTAGACCAACTAACAAGGATTATAAATCCTTATACACTTTAGGTTCTGCAAGACCTAGGTGGGTGCACCTTCAAATATTCACATACAACAATTTACTAACATAACTGCATTTGATAAAAGCAAAAAATCTCCTTAATGCTCAGCACACATCAGATAAAATAATATAAATTAGCCAAATTTGTACTAAAACTACTGAGTATTGTGGAGCTTGAGATGAAATATATAACAAGTTAAACCCAATATAAGTGATAGTGATATTTTCCAATTTGATTCTGACAGAAATCATAGATGAAAGTAACTAGATTTGTTCATACAAAAGACCAGTGCCTTAATCCATTGGGAAATACCTAAGATATACTTATGAATAATTTCATGACAACTTTGACCTAAGAGATTATCACTTTATAACAATTTCTACTGAAAAAATTCCTGCAATCACTTCTTACAATATCCTGCTATAAAACCACATGAATCTGCAAAATATTTTGAACAATTAATTGATTACTTGAATCAAAGTAACAAAATATTTGTATACACATTCAATAGTGCAATAAATGAAGTAAATGCTTGACCTAATTCATCCAAAATTCATACAATTCAAAAGGAGAGATATTGGCTGGAAATTGCTTATGCTCTGTTAATATTCTACTATCAAGAACTCAAAATACATCTCAGAATTTTACCAATGGCACGACACTTTCCATTATTCAGTAACAATTATTTATATTTCTCTAGGACCAAAATTCTATCAGATTTGACCTCTAAGACTGAACCTAAAATTCTTATTTCTGAGACATATTTCATTCCCGCCTTGATTTTCCCTTTTATAGAACATAAGGGAGCAACAAGCTTCAGGCTCTTGGAATGACACATAGCACAAAAAGACAAAATGAGTTACAATTCCTTGGAACTCGCACAAAATCAAAAGTTCCACGAGATCAAAATAATTGATACATCTAATTAAGAAGATTTTCTTTTTGATTTCCTTTAACCAATCAATTATGGTGGCAACACCTCACCTTCATATACCAATTAAGTACTTTTGTTGCCAACTACCATACTCTAAGTCTAATGGTCATTTTAACTTGATTGCCTCATCAACAATCTTCTTGTATGATAAATACTTAACCACCACCTGATCTATTTCCTTCTCAAAATATTCCAAAAAGGAACAAACCAACAAATTGTCTACACATGAAGTTAAAGTATCAGTATCTCCATCCTCAGAAATAATATCTAGTTTGGCCTTCAAAATATTAGTAGTTTGATTCAGCCAATCCTGCATGTGCTTGATGTTACCTACATCATCAATTATATTTGGCAACATGACCTTTTCCAATTCCTGGAATCCCCTAAACAAGGTCCTAATTTTTCTTTCAACAGTATTAGGAAAAGAATGGAATTCTTGCATTGCAATTACCAGTTCATATGTGGGCTTGATCAGAGGGGAGGCATTACTGTCAAATTGAGATCCTAAGCGTACATCCCTCATTGTTTGAGTTTTTCTCATCCACTTGTCAAAAATTGGCTCTAGGATACCTTTATCCTTTGTGAATACACTTAATGCCTCAATCAGAATAGAATACAAATGATGTACACTCTTCATCCTCCTAACCATTTTAGTACTGGCATGTGTCAAAAGTGTACTCACTATCTCCTCTATTATTTTCTTGGATTCTTTCTTCTCTTGAACTAACTCTAATTCCAATTCTTGTATTTTCTCCATTAACTGTGACCTTGAAGGTTCAGTAGAACATGTATACTCATCATGTATTGATGCTACAGGAGATGCTGAAATATCAACAATGGGGGAAGCTGGAACACTCTTTGAAGTTGACGGTAAAGGGGAGGAAACACAAGGACATTGCAATATGGCCCTAGATGATCCCACTTGATGATAACTTCTCTCATATTGTATCAAATTATTTTCTTGGATACCATAGGCCACAACAAGTTCTTCATAAAGACTTCTATATCTTTCCTTCTCTGCCTTTTCTTTCTCTGCTTCTACTTTATTGAATTCAACTACACTAAGAGTTAGGTCAGCGTACCAGAGGTATCTGTCACCCTCTTCATAACCAATCCTCCTCTAAAAATAGAGGCAACATCACTATCTTTATTTCTTTCCTCACCCTGAGATAATGACCAGACAGCCAGAGCAACATGATCCTCGCTGAAGACTGCCCCTTACAATGCTCTTTTGGCCTAGTCCTCTGATTGGTATACTGGATCATTTTCTTTTATGATAGCATGAAAGGCAAAAACATCAATAATATCCCAATATGGAAGTATTAGAAACCCTGCATCTTCAATCATCTTTCTCCCTTCTACAAGAGTTATTGCTTGGATTTTCTTGTTTATCTCATTTTTAACCTCACTTTCAATTGCACTTTTATCCTTGTTAGGCTCTAAATCCTACTTCTCTTTGACCTTCTTAAATTCCTCAAGTTTAGTTCCCCAAACAAAATGTATGAAAGGTCCTTCCCTTACAAACGCATCATCAGATAAATATTTGTCACAAGCAACTCTACTTACCTCATACAATACTTTGCCTTGCACCTCATCAATACTAACATCCCATTCCAATGCGGGTGGTACAATGAGCATACCTGATTGGACTTCATCCTCAGTGATAACCATAGTCCCTTGTTCCCACATTTCAAGTAATTTCTCTGCAATCATCTTTTCTTTAGAATCCAAAGATTGATCCTTTGGAGATGCAATTGGGGAATTGGGAGGTGAATCTCTAATCAGAGAGTCATCTATATTAATAACAAGTATATTATTTTTCTTTTTTGATGATGAGGGAGAAGTGGAAACATCTTGCAATTTTCTTTTTCCCTTTGCCTCCTCTGTAAAATCAAGCACCTCATCACTAAATTCTTCATCAGTTAAAGGGCATGTAGTGTGAGAGCCACTGCTTTGTGGAGACTCATCAGATTGACTTTTACTTTCATCCTCTAAATATTTTCCTCCTTTCAGACAAGGATTGCACACAAATTTTGGCAGATATGTTGGTATTTTATCTAGGACTGGACCCTCCTTAGGATTGTCATCCTGTGACTGTATGTTTTCCAACATTACCTTGTACATATAACCTACCTTAATCTGGATCTTTGGTATCTCAATAGAAACAACCTTGTGTGCAGCTATCTTTCTTGGAGGTTATCTCTCTTTGTTCTCAATTGAAACATCTTTTTGTAATATCATTTGTGTTTGGGTTTCTTTCACCTTATCCCACTTTTGAGTAAAGCCTGCATAATTTCTTGGAAATGATCAAATAGAGCCTTCACTTTATTCCCAAAAGGCTTGATCCTTTAAAGGATCATAAGCTGGCTCTTCCTCTTGGATAATATCTAACAATTTTTTATATTCTACCCACTTTTATTTCTTCAATTCCTAATCACACAAAACAAAATCATTTCTAATAACATCTTCAAGATAATGGAATTGATTCTCCCTCTTTCTTCTACCCACTCTATTACAAAAGATACTAAAGAAGTCTTCAGGATCAACAACCCTCTTTACACTGACACCCATATGATAAGGCTCAGGAATTTTGTCAAAATCCTTCCACCCACCTTTTGAAATTAAATAGTAGTGCACAATTGTGAAATCTGGGAAAATGGTTTCCTTTCCTCTTCCAGACAACTCTTCCTCTTGGATGCAACCCATTTTCCATAAGAACTCAATTAACCCTACCCTAAAAGGAACCTGATAAGGCAACACATGAGGATTTCCACTGAAGCCATACAAACTGATCATTGTAGCTGTAGGGCAAGGGTAAATATCACCCCAATTGTGCATAATCTTCAAATTGGGATTCATCTCCAAAGGTCTGATTGTTTCATGCAATATTTTAGGAATCCTTGGTGGATTCACTTGTAACTTGGTTCTCAATCTTGATGCAAAACAATTATCAAGCTTTAAAAAACTAGCATCTTTTCTATCTCATGACATATCTGTGCTCCACAATTGTACTGGAAATTGAACACCATCCTTTTCTCTTTTTAATGTCACGGTTTACTCAAAGAAATAAATATGTTTCGCCAAGAACATGTGCATTATCATGCAATACCAAAAGAAAGGAGGCTCCAGTTTTGTGTTCTTAATTCCCAGCAGACCTTCATGTATCTTATCTACAATGTTTGGAGAAAAATCATAAATTGCATGAAAGTGGGGTTGTCTAATGTGAATAGCCATGTACAGATACTCAACTGGGATCACCTTTGTAGGGTGTAAGCCAATAACCTAACACAAAGATTAAAATACTGCAAGGAACATTGGATTGAATGCCTCTTTCTTGAAAGGTTCTTTAGTACTAGGGCCGATGAAATATTTATCCTTTCCTACCACATCCAAATGTGTAGGCATCAACATACTTCTAATATAGCTCCTTTGAGCTAGGTACTTCTACTCAAAATCTTGGAAATCAATGCGCTCCAAAGAGGGGGATGGCTCATGCATATCAAACAATTCTTGTAACTCTTCCTTGCAAACCCTAAGGATTATATCACCATCATTATCCATGATTACTCTTAGTACAGGGTCATATCTATCTGCAATGGCTATTAATAAATCTACATCCATGAAAACACTTGGCATTACCAACTTTCCCAAATCGTATTGCCATGCATTGTAAGGAGATTATGCTTTTCTCTGTCCAAACCATAGTATGAAAAGACTCAAACATGTTTCGGGGATAACAACATCAATTTAAAACCTGAGCTTCATCAAGCAATCCTTCTGCCAATTTTCTTCCCTTAACAATCTTTTTAGCCTCACCCCAATCATTTTTGGATTCAGGAAATAAATCTAGAAAATCATCAAATGGGTTTCTCTATGTATAATTTACCTTCCCCAAATGTTTCCTTAATGGCGCCATGATTACCTAGAACTAAAATTTTGGCTTCCTACAATACTTCACCCTTGAACCCTTCACACCAAATCTTAAACTCAAGCAGACCTAGAACAAAACACCCCACACAATAGAAACAAAATTTAGAGACAAGAAAAGAACAAGGAGAAGATACATAAACTTACTGATTAAAACATGCCACCCTCTGCAACAGACTATTCAAAAAATCAGGAAAGTTGTTTCACAATCTCTACAAAACTTATTAATACCTGATCACCTTATTTCAGCTCATGAATTATACACATACAAGAAATTAAAATGAAAACATTGGCACATTTTGAATTAACTTCCAATCATATCAGCTCATGTCAACTTGCAAAATGAAGCCGAATATGAAAAACCTTGTTTAAATCTCGACCATCGATCATTCTTCAAAAATTACAAAATGAACAGTGAGATTTAGTCAACCAACCATGACTCCATACAACATCCATTTGGTATTTTCATTGCATTGAATCCTCCATCAAAGACCCACCACCACACTTGCCACCTTTAGTACCACATGGCAACATAGGGTTATTGCGCGATGCATAAAACCACTGCATCTTTTGATCACGCGATGGCGAGATCCTTCATACCTTGTAGATCTTTAACTCCCAAGGACCCCACATCGCTCAATGATGTTTATTATCTCACGAGCACCTTTTGGGACTTAAATAAAAAATATGTATTAAAAAACACATGTACTAAAAGATAGCCTTTTAAGTAAACAAGAATTTAAAACCTATCTCTATCACTCTTTATTACAGATCTTAGCTGGCCACTGACAATCAATTGAAAACTGCCATGTACCTTTTTTAATGTCCACTTTCCCACCTTTGAAAATTGCTAACTAAAAATAGGTGTCACCATTTTGCTACCGCGCAATGCATGAAATACTTACAACTTGTGATCACGCGATGACATGGAACCATTGATTTACTGATGATTTGACTAGGCACCTGTACACTTTATTAGCGGGGACAATCTTATCACATGGGGATATGTGGCAAGCCAGCTAATCATTTCATGGAATCCACCCAAAAATCAAGGCAAGACTTAGGCAAAAAGGTAAAATAAAAGATCTTTGTGGGACTTAAAATGAACAATTTTGCAAGGAGTATAAAAATTGCCCTGCCCACGGTAACATGACCCATTACTTAAAGTGAATAAAGTAATACTAAAACATAAGACAACCATGGATTAAAAAAAAAAAAGGTTAAGATAAACAAAACCCTAGTATTTAGAAATAGTACCACTAGGTAGCACTAGAGAGTTTAGTCCTAGGAGTCTATTGTTGTTACACCTCCTTGCTCAGCACGACATGTTGTGGCTCGACCTCCATTCTAGATGCAAATGTTGCTGGCACAGGAACTGAATCCTCATCATCCTCAACCTCCTCATCCTCCTCAATTTCATCACTGTAAGGATCTATATCATCCAAATCAATTGGACCAGCTGATATTTCCTCTACCTTCCTTTTGCACAACCAAAGATTATATTGCACAAAAAATGTCATTGAGGAATTTTTGAGCTAACTTGTTCATATTCTTTGTATGGATAGCTTCAAACAAGTTTTGATTGCGCTCATATCTAGATGAACTATAAGGTTGACATAAGATCCAAAGAGCAAATCTTTGGAGATTTGGGGTATTTCTAACCCACTTTCTTCACCAAGAATCTACAAAAAATGATCGAATGGAAAAGCGGCAGCGAGCAGGATGGCTAGCTTTTCACAAGTATCAAAGACTACACTACAATGGATGAACTAGATTCATATGGCCTTTCAACTGACGAAATCAAATAATTTTTAAGACCATATCAAATCATTAGTAAAGAGATGCATGGAAGGTTCTGGCAAATGTGGAGCAGAGACTATTTCATTAAAAAAATGGTGGTCAAAGAACCAATGATATGGATCAGAGATCATATTACAGAGGGGGAACGATGTGGATTGAAGAGGGTTTTGATTTTCAAAGGATTGAGAAGAAGTTTTGGTGACCTAAAACCCTAGATAAGGATGATGATCAGCTTCAAAAGGCAAGCAATAACATTGAGCATGCTAGTGTTACATCATTGTTGATAGAGTAAAGAGTGGATTCTAATCTTATGGAAAGAATGCCACCCCTTGCTAGATATCATTGAACTTAGAACAAGTGAAGGCCTTTGGAAATAGTCGATTGTAGTTGATAGAAGTGATGAAATGAATATTGGTAATGACAAGGGTGAACTTCAAGGGGAGAAATTTAAGGATGGAAAAGGCAAAGGAATAGAATGTAATTTATTAAGAGATGAGATAATCAGATTTATAGAGGGAAAGAATGGAGAAGGCATCCTGGAGTTACAGGAATGGGTGGATTTCCTTATAGATAAGGATATTAAGGATTTTTTGGAAAGACAACAAGGTTAGAGTGAAGGACAAAAGGACGAAATAGATCAAATTTTTGAAATTGGTAGTGGTAGCCTTTCTCAAGAATCAGATGAGTTTCGATCAATCCAATTAGATGATGAGGTTATCATCATTGGAGATAATCAAACCAATAATTTGTGTGAGAATGAGGAAGATGTTATGCATAAGCATAAATAAGATAATAAAGGGCAGAGCATTATCAGTGGATAGATGCATCATCTTGAAGAAGATGAAGAAATGAGACATCAAATTTGTGCACATGCCTTAGTGGAGAAGATATCTAAACAAAATGTTACCAAGATCCCACATGGGGTAGAATCTGTTAGAGGATATTGCAGGGAACAAAGAATGAAGGACAGGATTGTAAAACCGGGTATATAAACAGTTTTCTACACATTCTCTTCTCAGGCAAAAATGGGGGGACAACTATATCTTGGGAGGGAGAAAATGGGTTGTGATGAGGATGATTGTCTTTTCAAAGATATTCAAATCTCTCCCATTCGACATTTGGAGAGTTATTTTAATGGTGTTAAGGACAAGGGAGGAAACATAGATGGTTATGATTTTGAATATGGCTCACAAGACGAGGATGGTGGTGAGGATGAATTGGGAGTATCTAAAAAATCCCATATTTTCAGATGTAAGAACAGTGGAACAAACACCTTCTCTGCATAGTAAGAAAAAAATTGGTGGGAAGAAAAGAAGGGGGACAAGAACTAATAGAATGAAGTTAGGGATGGATAGAAATGCAACTGGTCAAAGAAAATTATTGAGATCAGGAAAAGGCTATGGATTTTCCTGATAGCTATGAAGATCCTTTCATGGAATGTAAGGATTTTCAATGCCCTTGACAAGATTCTCTTGATCAAAAGATGTATTGATCAGGAGAAATCAGACTTGGTCTTTTTACAAGAAACAAAACTAAAAGGTATTGATATAGAGTCCTTTAAAAGATGTAATAGTAGATGGAAATTCTATTTCTTAGAAGTTGTGGGAGCTTCAAGAGGCTTAGGTGTATTGTGGAATGATGCTACTATTGAGGTACAGATGGTGAGACAAGATAGGAGTTGGCAATATATTGGCTTGGTTTCAAAATAATTATTTACAAGATTTAGTGCAATTAATTTATATGGACCAAACAATCCAGCTTATAAAAGAGATTTATGGAAAGAGCTCTCAAATATTCTCAACAATAATCCAAATGATATGTTTATCTTGGGTGGAGATTTTAATGCCATTCTCAGCCCAGCAGAAAAGAAAGGTGGGTTAGGTTGGGCAAGGAAAAGTCAAAAAGATTTTGTAAACTTCATTACTGAAAATGGATTAATGGAACTCAAGTTAAGAAATTGAGAGTTCGCCTAGATAAATAGGAGTGGTTTTTTTAATATTGTGGAAAAGTTGGATAGATTCTTGATTGTTGAAAATTGGGAAGAGACGGCTTGGACGTGCATTGAAAAAATTCTCCCCATCATAGGATCTGATCATTATCCTACAAGTGTGCCATTTCAGGAAGACATTGCTCCAAATCGATCTCCTTTTAAATTTGAATCCATGTGGATGCGGGCAGATGGATTTAGAGAAAAAAATATTGCATATTGGTGGTCTTCTGCTCCTCATAGATCAGGTTACAAGGCTTTTATTTTCTTCAATAAATTACAGTTCATTAAGGAACAGTTAAAAATTTGGAATAGGGAATCCTTCAAAAATATATTTGTGGAAAAGTTGCATATTGAAATTTTTTTAGCAAATCTACATTCCAAAGTGATTGTAAATAGAATGGGGGAAGAAGAATATAAGGTTGAAAAAGGGTTAACTAAGCAATATTTAAAATTTTTAGCAAGGGAGGAAATGTTTTGGTGGCAGAAGTCATGAGAGACATGGTTGAAGGAGGGAGATAGAAACACAAAAAAATTTCACAATTCGGTTTAAGTTAAAAGGTCACAACATAAAAAATAAAATTCAATCAAGGATCCTAGTGGTAATTTACTACAAAAGACATCTGAAATTAATAAGGAAGCAATGAGATATTTTTCTGATATTTTCCTATGTGATCCTGCAAATTTAGAGACTGATTTAGACATTCTTGAAGTTTTTCCCAATTGTATTATTGATGCTCAGAATGCAATGTTAACATGCCCTGTTTCAAAAGATGAAGTTAAAAAGGCACTTTTTGCTTTAGGTGGGGAAAAGGCCCCAGGGCCTTATGGCTTCACAGCTATCTTTTTTCAGAAATTTTGGGATATTTTGGTTTCTAACATTTGGGAAGTAGTTGAAGAATCTAGAGTAGGGAGTTCCATCCTAAAATATTTTAATAACACATTCATCGCCCTTATTCCAAAGAAGGGTGAAAGAATTACTTTTCAAGACTTCAAACCGATTTCTCTTTGCAATATTATTTATAAAATCATTGCAAAAGTAATTTCTAATAGATTGAAGGGTGTATTAGATGCAATTATCTCCAGTGAACAGAGTGGTTTTTCTCCAAATAGATCAATATATGAAGAGGTAATTACAGCTCATGAGGCCATTCATTCGGTGAGAATAGAAAAAATAGAAAGGATGATGGTTAAACTAGATATTAGAAAGGCTTATGATGAAGTAAATGAAGGATTTTTATTAAAGTTGTTGGAAAATTTTGGCTTTTGCAAAGAATGAATTTTTTGGATTGAGAGTTGCATTAGCTCTCCAAGATTCCCTTTGCTTGTAAATGGAAGTCCTTGGGTTTTTTTTGAATCCAATAAGGGCATAAGGAAAGGACGCCCAATCTCCCCCTTTTTACTCATTATAATGGCTGAAGCATTAGGTCGGTTGATTTCTAAAAGGAGAAGAGATGGTCAATGGAAAGGTATTAAAGTGGTTGATGGAATAGATCCTTTATCTCACTTATAGCTTGCAAATGATACTTATTTGATGGGTGAAGCCACTTTAAGAGAAGCTAGAATCATGAAAGCAACAACTGATAAAAATAGTAAAACTTCAAGTCAATGTATCAACTAGAAAAAATTAGAAATTTACCTTTTTAACACCAATATTCAAAAAGAAAGAGAGATTTGTAGGATCTTAGGCATGAGGATTAGTAATCTGCCAGGAAAATATCCTAGAATTCCTCTTTTCGGTGGGGCATGTAAAGTTAACTTATGGAAGGACCTTATTGTAGTTGTGTTAAAAGGATGGACAATTGGAAGAGTAAATGTCTTACTTCAGCAGGTAGAATTCTTATGCTCAAATCAGTCATATCGGTAATTCCTATTTCCTCTTTGATGTGCCTTAAGATTCCTAGAAAAGTGATTAAGATAATTGGATAAAGGATGCATAAGTGTTTTTGAAATGGTGCTAGTGAAGATGATAAACTTCCATTACTGGCTTGGAATATGATATGTAGAGCTAAGGAAAGTGTTGGGGCTAGCATTCGAAATTAGCAAGTGATGAATGAAGCATTAGGTGCAAAATTGGTGTGGAGTATCTATACTAATCTTGATTTGTTGTGGGTAACAGTGATGAAGGAAAAATATCTTGATTCAGGAGAGGACCACATAATCTTGATAATCAGAAACCCTCCAAGGAGTTCAGCAATCTGGAATTTTATTGCAGAATGTCAACCGATGATCACAAATCATATAACATTGAAAGTTGGTAATGGTAGAAAGGCCTTGTTTTTGAATTGCTCATGGAATGGATATCCAACTATAAAAATTCAGCAGAATATCATGATCTCAGAAACTTTTTTTCACAGAGATGGGGGGAGAAAATCAATGACTATGGAATTGAAATAGACCCAACTAGGCCAGGAATGGGTGTGGAAGAATGTGGATAATTTGGGACTCTCGGATCAGCAATCAAGATTGATAAAAACCTTATTTCAAAACAAATAAATTGTAGTTACCACAAAGTAAGATAAAATCATTTGGTGTAGGGCTAAAAGTGGGAATTATTCAGTGAAGATTGGATATTAGATTTTAGATATGGTTGATGGCGATGAGAATTGGCCAACTAAATTGTGTTGGGGGAGGAATTGTCTTCCAAAAGTAGGTTCTATTGCATGGTTGGCAATAAAGGGGAGAATACTAAATGGAGAAAGAAGAAAGAGATTTGGATTTACAAGGCCAACCAAATGTGTCATGTGTGAGGAAAATGAAGAAAAAGTTGATCATTTACTTTTACAATGCAGGGTGGCCTCAAAATGTTGGGATTTGTTGAGGTCCAATTTAGATTGGCATAGACCTTTACAAAAATCTATGAGAGAAGTTTTTGATAGCTGGCCCATAAATCAGAGGAAATCAATGTTATCAAGTGGTTGGATAGTTAGCCCTTCTATTTTGATTTGGAAATTGTGGAAGGAGCGAAATGGAAGGATTTTCTTGGATAAAAAAGAATCAATTGAGAGATTAAAAAATAGAATTAACCACATGATTGAGGAGGTGGTAGGGGTTGCAACTTCTCATCTCAACTCAAAAGTTCCTTACACCTTGAGAGATAGGAAAATCCAAGAAAAATGGAAAGGAATAAAAATTAGAATAAATCAGAGTGTTGATGGGGGGAAAGTTACAAAGAAAAATCTAGAGGTGACCATATGGGAAAAGCCAGATGAAGGATGGGTTAAAATAAATTTTTATGGGGCTGCCAAAGGCAACCCAGGACCTTCAAGGGCAGGGGTGATCAATCGAGATTGGAATGGAGAGACTTTGGTCATGGGTGCACAAAAATTAGAAAATGGAACAACTAACATTGCAAAAGCTAAAGCTACCTTGCTAGCGATGAAATTGGGTGGATCACTAGATTATAACAGGATTCATTTAGAAGGTGATTCTCTTATTATTGTGAAAGATATTGAAAAGGGTAAACTTGAAGCTTGGCATCTACAAAATTATGTTTATGCAACCAGTGAGCAGTTAGAACAATTAGAGGATTTCAAAATTAGTCACGTTCGCAGACATGGCAATACGGAGGATGATGCATTTTCTAAATGGGCACTAACATTTGATGTGGAGGATGAATTAAGGGTTGAAGACTTTAGGAAACTTTAATGTAGATGGATAACATATATTGCAATGTATTATTTAATGGGAAAATAATAGACACAATATAATAAAACTATTGATATGGTGTGCAATCAATGATTTAGATGATATCACCTTGACAAGGTTGGTAGATAACATGATGGTATCATAAAGTGAGTTAGCACAACTCTCGGATGGATGTCCAAGCGTTTAAATGATAATCTTAAGCAAGAGAATGTGAATTTAGACACACATAGATCATGATTTGATAGTGTTAATGTTTTGGCCTTTTACAACAAAGATCAACGCATTGGACAAAGTGGCAATAATAATAATTAATATATTGGACATATTATTGATATATTTAATTATGATAAAATTAGTTGGATAATAATAATAAATATAAAAGGTTATATTTATTATTAAGGATTAATTTTAATAATTAAATATGGAGCAAATAATATAAAATAATATATTATTATTATGGACCCAAGTCGGCCAACTTGGGAGGCCAAGAGTTTATCTTAATAAGCTCATATATTAGAGTGACTTGGATTAAATTCAAGAGGGACGACTTGCAAAGTGAATTTATTATTTCTAGGTGCAAGTTGGCTAGGCATGATGGGAAAGGTTGTGACTCTTGGGAGTCACCATTATGTGCATAAATAAAGAGTTGTAAATATGCCTAAGGAACACACCGAAAACATAATGTGATAAGTACTTAAGCAGATTTATAATTGCATACATTCATAGTATTTTCTCCTCTTATTGTGTGATTTATATTAGACCTATTGGGCGAAATTCATTAGCAAATTAGAGGATGAAATTAGAAGGAATGAGCAGATCCAAAGTACAATTTGGAGGCAAATTAAATTGCAGATTATGAACGAATAAAGGCAAATTTGAGGAACAAATCTGGGACTGCTAAATAGCAAAATAGGGCAGCAAATTTATGGCGAGATAGATCAAAGGGTGCAAGAGATTTTGGAGATCGGTTTAGGGTAGACTTGAAGAAGTAGTCTTCACACCATTACCTAGCAATTTTGAAGGACAAAATCGATACTATCCTTCCATTCTCTTTGTCTACTTTGCATAGTAATTTATCTCAATTTTAAAAGACATCTATAGATTGTATTTTCCTTGCATAAATCTGAAAACTTTAACATGGTATCAGAGCTTAGGTAGAGTAAAAGATCCATTTTTCAAATTTAGGAATTCAGTCTAACTCTTTCAAAACTAAGAAATACTATGGCAACTGGGGTTTGGCTCATATAGTAATTTGACTTTACATCTTATTACATTTTATGAGGGTTTTGATTTGCATCAAGATCTAGGATTCTACGCCTAGTATTGATTGGCTCCGATGTTGTGAAACCATCTCATAATTGGCTGGAAAGATATGGGTAAAATTGTGTGAAACTATACAATCGAACTTCTTAGGGTAAATTACAAAATATCTAGAAACATACATTGAGAGGGAGTCTAACCTTGTGGGAATTATAAGGTAAACCTAAGCTTCAGAGGGAGAAGATAGGATCTGTATAAACCTCTCACCATATTGTTCCAGAAGGAGTAGATCATCTTGAGTGGCACAGGCCCCAGAGATCATAACCTTGTATGACTTTAAACATTCATGAATAATATGAATCACAGGCATACTAACAATTTATCCGTGTGTGGTTCTGTAGAAGTAAACCCACCTTAGTGCTAGACTTAAGAGGGAGTTTATTCATGGGCTCACTTAAACCTGGTTTTGTAGTTTTTAGCTACTTTCTTTACTTTTTGCATTCTAATTGTATGAATATGTAGGATCATTCCTATTGACATGGATGTTTGACATAGCTAGTTAATTGTTATTAGTTGATTATGAATTTGTAGGACTCCATACTTCACTTTGGTATATATGTATGGGAATTGTTGATGGGACTTTGTGACAGCCTCGCCAACGGTAGATGAGTTGTCACTGAATACCAGAGTATCGACCAGCTTCACCTGAAGAGGCATGTGGGAGAGCTTTCTCTCCTGGCCTCCAAGCACCTGGTTATCAGGTCACAATGGTGCAATCTTAGCTTAGTGGGAAAAGTGACTATTTTTTTTGAGGGGATAGCTGGTTTTGACTTGTAGACCTTTGAAACTTTGGGGATAATGGATTTCTTGCAAGCATAATTTATATCCAACAAAGATATAGCAAAAGATAGGATAGGGTTAGTGTAGATCTCTAACTATATCCATGACATATATTCTCTTAACATCAAAAAAGTTCTAGATAAAATAAAAAATGGATACTAGATATACAAGCAACCTTCAATCAAACATATATCAGTAGCAAAGCAAAGTATTTCATTGAATCATTACAGAACTGGAACAAAAGGACATAAGAAAGCATACGACATGAGAAGTGTTTCGCTAACTCTGGGATCAAAAACAACACAGAGCTCAAAGTTGAATGGTGTCCTCATTCTTTCATTAAATTCAAATCCAACTTCACTGGTAGTTACACTAGTGGCTCCAAGGGAGCATTCATCTACTCTGAACTTCTGAGAAAACAGGATTGCTAAAAGACTAAAAGCTTGTATTACTAGTGGATAGCTAAATCATCAATTTTCTGACCCTTTAAATGGCGTCAGACTTTGTATTTATATAAAGCTCTAACTACCTAAGGGACTAACCTTACAGTAGCTATTTACATTATATTACATTATTTACATCCAGTACTACCTGCGCTGTCAGAATTTCCTAATATAATACAATCATTTGAGAAGAGAAGAGAAGAAAGAAAAGAAAGAGCCTCAGAAAAACTGCCATTGGAAAGAGTGTCCTTGTACTTGTAGATGTTATGGATCTTCCTTAAGTGACCTGGGCTATATTCCCTCTTTAATGTTCTTTTGTACTTTGGTGACTTGGGCGAGTAGAGGTACGCCAGATAGTAAATGCTAGAACGACACCTCGGGGTCCGGGAGGTGTCTGCAGTGAACCAATGGATTAACAAGGACTAGTGACGCCAAGAGGAATAGCCATAGACCTAGAAACATGTTATAGATAGTGATTGGTCAGCTTGAGAGAGCTGTCAACATTCATCATTATAAAGAATACAAAATTGGGAACCTGGGGTCCATGGTCCGGGAGCTTATGCTCAAAGAATAAGGAATGAAACTATATGCAACTTCTGCTAAAGGATCCCCAGAGTACGGGATATCTTACTGGCCTTTGAATTTTTTGTGTGCCTCCAAAATCTGGAGGAGGCCATCTTCCTCTATATCCTTCAAGCAATCCCGGTGATTCACAGATCCCTCAAAATGGAGGCTGACACTTTTGGCCTTATCTTTTAATTATGTAGCCACCTTGGCCACATCGTGGGATTTGAGCAACACTTGGGAGAGTTCCACCATGGTGGCACTATTAACATTTCCCCCGGTTCAGAATTGAGCCTCGACCACTTCATCAAACTTACCAATTACAGAATGAATGGGAATATAAGTCTCAGGGCTGAGAGGATCAGCCGATGTAATTTCCTTAAGTATACTGATCCATAGGAGTCCAGACCACCTGCAATTGTTCTTCCAACACTTGTACCATTTATTTTCCAATTTTAACTTTTAATGCAAGTCTAGAGTATTGAGTATAGAGGAACCCACATGATTAATCCCCTAGAATGCCAGTATTTATTAACCCATCTTCCCCAAGATCCAAAATCTCTGATGAGGTATCTCTCTAATATTCATATTTCTTAATCTCTCCCTCCCACTAGGGAAGGGTGGCCTCTATCTCCCTTGCTAAATCATTTACCCAAAAAAAATTTGGGAGAGACTCGGACAAGAAACTTCCTATCGCCCCCACCTGATGAGCAATCCATGCATCTACCGCTAACACCTTCTTCTTCATGATTTTCAAAGTATCAACATCACTCTATGGTAGCTATGTCCTAGGGACTGAGGCTCCAAGTGTTTCAGAGGTGAGGGGGTGCACTAATTTTGTCAGGAGTCTTGAAAGTTTGGCATTGGCTGCTTTCAACTCCTTGATCTTATGAGACTGTTTCTTATATTGGGCCTGAATAGCCTGACCCGCTTCACTTAGGAGGTCTAGTTCCCCCTACTAAGTTATTTTTCCTAGAGCTTAGAATCCTCTTTTCCTGCTAGAGGGGTGGCGACTGTCACCACAATGTTGCCATTCGGGGCCCTTCTAGTGTTGTGAAGGGTATGAGCCTTTTTAGGCTTCTTAGGAATTTGGCCTTTAGCCAACATCTCAGCAAGTGATAGTGGGGCCGTGATAGTAGTTGGGGATTTTCTTTTCCGGGCTTCCACTAACCATTGTGGCGGGGCAGCTGGCCCACCTATCATCATCATCCCTGAGCTTGAAGTGTCCCCGGGGTTCAATTCAAGTTCCCCCCTTTGGTGTATTGTTTGTTGTGTCAATGGGGTCCTTGTCTGTATGTTCTTTATCTCCCTCCCCATCACCCTCCAAAATAGTTTTCTCCGATAGACTAGGTGGCGGAGGAGGGAGAGGCAGCTCATTGAGATCTACCTGCTGAAAAATGGGCGCAACTTTGTCGTCCGTTGTATCCGGTGGTGTGAGAAAATTCTGATTACTAGTGAAGTCCAAGACTACAGCATTAGAGGTTAGAGTTGGTCTTGAAGGTCCGGTTCCCTCTTCATATAGTGCTTGTTCTAAAACTGGGTCATTCCCTTATTCTTGTGGCACTTCCTTTTCACCTTCAGCTTCATTAAACTAGGGCTCACCTTCTTCATGGCCCACCACATATTCTGGCCATGTTGACTCAAGTATGGGGACTTCAACTTCTTGTCCCTCTATCTCTTCTATGGTACAGTCAACCATACCCTATAATTCTCCGAGATCACCCAATGGGAAGAAGTCATCGACATTGATCTATGCTATCTCTAGGGGACTCACCGGATGATCCTCTTTTTTTGAGGAGGAGGAGGAAGAAATCACCTCAACCTCTGGTACATCTTCGGGCTCCAAGCCTAGATTCTTTCTCTACAGGGACCAACATTCCTTTTTTTCTTTCTCCTTTTGAGTGGCACTTCGATCTCTACACTTGTTGTTGCTTCGGCGATTTCTGATTCACACGTTGCACTTAATAAAATAGCCAAGGATGGAGAACCTCCTGGCGGTAGATAGGAGCCTACTGGGGTAGCTCCAAGACCAAAAGTCACTCCGAAGTTTGCTGCGTCCATTAATTTTTGGGAGTGGTCCAACTTCTCACCCAACTGCTCCATCAGGGGGCCAAAATGGGATCCGGGACCTAAGGTGGGGTGCCAACTTTATTCTTTTTGTGGGCTTTGGATTTCTCCAAGGCCCGGGAACTTGAATCTCGCAAATAATGCTTGTCTAAATGAACACTCTTCGAGTAGACCTTCTTGAAATATGAGTGGATGTGCTTAGTTACTACTCTCGATATGGCCTCGATGTCCAAAATTTTTGATGTATCCAAATCTTCCAGAGGGAGGTCCAACTTATCTACACATGTCTCTTTATAGTCGGTGTCCTCTGGGGGCCCGGTGTCTAAAAAAGTCCATGGGAAATTCCAGAGCTTGAGTTGTTCCATCATCCCTTTTGTTATCTTGGTGTAGTATAGCTTCTGAACATCGTAGTCATCCTTGAAGTTGGCCCAAAAATCTTCTATGTGTCGAACATGGGAGTTTACCCTCTTTGGCATCAACCTTGCTAGTCATCCAAGGGGATCATAATCCTGCGACAGAAAGAATATTCTGCTAAGTTAAGACTACTTAGCTCATTTTTGGCTCCCCGGGCTGTGTCTAGGTAGCAAGAGTATTCCCCGCAAATGAAAGGGAATGTAGGGGTGGTAACTTTCTTAGCGGTAGCCAAGGCATGAGCCTCCAAAATCTATCTGCAGAACACTAACAAAACAACCCTTTCCCCACAATGTTTGAGTAATAGGAAGGGCTCTCCAAAGAAGCTGGACACCTGTATGTAAGTGTTCTAGGAAAACTGGATGAAGTATCGTCCCCACGCACCAGCCAAACTCATGTCCTCCGAAGATAATTTGTATCCTCGATGACCAGTGATTGCCTGGACCCCATGAAAGATGAAGGCATCATTGACTCTACAAAAATGTGGAAAGCTCTGGTCCCATTGAATCTAGGGGAAGTAGTCCCATGGAGAGACCTGACCAGGTTCTTCCCTGAGAACACCAACCATTGTTAAACCTCGGATCCCCTGGGCACTGCCGGGTAAGTGGCTAGAGGACGTAGGAAGTCATGTAGAAATTCCGCTGTAAGTCGACCGTCCTCATCTGTGCGTCTACATATTTGGCAATGATATCAGTCTAGTTGAAGTGAGCCTTGTTGGTGGTCATACCATATAAGAAATAATACATCCAGGGGGAGAATTCCCAGGAATGTGGCTCTCTGAAGATCTTGGATAGGAAGATAATTCCCGCCTGGATGGGATCCTTAAAGTTAGAGCGAGGAATCTCTATCCGCATCTTCTTGTAGTCTCAACATGAAATTTTCGTCCAATGTGTGTTGAGGTGGCGCCGGGCCATGTCTTTTGCCTCCTCATACTATTGGAGGGCCTCAACCTTGGTAAGAGAAATAGCTCTCATGAATTGCGGGATACGCCACCCTCTGGCAGTGGTGTCATGGTCCAATGTGATGATGGACACCGAGAATCTGAGGGGAGCAGGGGAAACCAACACAACAACCATACTGCTTGGGTGATAACCCCTAGCTAGGAGAAAAATTAGCTCTGGTGCTTGTACTGAGCATGCAAAACTAGCTACTTGAATGATTTCAGATGCCGCTAAGTTAACTGAGATGGAGTCATTTGAGTGTCGAAGTTTATAGATCATTTGAATAAGGCCCTGCAATTTGGCCCAAGTGTCGACATCTGCGTATGTGATCTCTTTAAGTGTAGACTCAATTAAGGACCCATTAATTATCCCATTATTATTATATTTCTAGGTTAGTAGGAGCTTTACTAATGTCTGCTCTATCTTGTTCTTCTTACTGGTGTCCGCAGAGACACTTGGGAGTTTTGGAATCCCGAGAGGTGAAGATCTTGAAGCCATTTCTTGCTTACTTTAACCTGTACCTACAAAATGGAAAACTGTCAGTCCATAAACGTTGATAGATTTTGGATTGCAGAGGTCTTGAGAATAAATTTGCCTTTTCACTTGAAATGGAGAATCGCTAGGGCATCCTAAATGAGATCATATGTCCAAAATTTCATATAGTTTTAACACATAAAATATTTCTCACTTACCGAGGATCCAAAATGATAACTCAAAAAGAGGTTGCATGAGGTAGAAAAGGCCATATTAATTAACACGCTTGACACTAACTTGAAAAGAAAGCAACCGCTAGGAATAAGACAGGTGACCTTGTTGTCATACTTTAACACACGTCTGCGCACTCGGCTGAGTAATGAAAAAATTAGACAGTTGTTCTAGCGCGAGTGGCATGAATGCCATTTGGGATGAGTTTTAAATGTTCATTCGTGGGAACTAATTTTTCCATTAAGGTGAAAAGGATGGAGGAGACACAAAATTAATGACATGTTGATGAGCTTACCTCTGCAATTGACACACCTACCTCCTCGTCGTCTAGGGCATCACCAACCTGGGTGGCGATCCTGGTTATTGAATAGATGTGGTATGAGATCTCGTAAAAAATGGGAAAGATAATAGGTCTTTAAGTGACAACTCCCCTAACACCCAGCTGGACAAACAACCTCAGAAAAACCATGTTTCTAAGCAGAGATAGAGCGATCAAAGCGCTGCAGACTCGCAGGATTTACAGACAGGGAAAAACCTACAATGAGCTACCAGAGCTCGTAAAAAAAAACCTACAGACTCTCCCACATGGAGCACTTACAAGCTATTCACAAAATATACAAGGCACAACCAAAACCAGACAGATTTATAGACTCCTGAGTAGGAAGCAAACAATATTTACAGAAATTTATATTCCAGGAGGGCGGGTGCCTTTCCTTCCAAGTTGGATGGCTATGAAGGGAAGAGGACACACCAGACTTAAGTATAATGTCATTCTGAGCAGAAGACGCAACCCTAGAGCAGAAAAATGGACAAAAAATGACCAAGAACATACATGAAAAAGGAAAAACAAACCAACCGCACAAAAATATCAGGAAACACGCAAAAAAATAAAACACAAAAGAAACACAACAAAGCAGGAAGAAAAAAAAAATAAAACACAAGGAAAAATTCCAAGGGCTTACCTGAACCTTGAAATTTCAAATGGAAAGATCTGCAATTGCTTCACTCTGTCACCTAAACACTCCACCAGACTTGACAAACACACCTTTGCACCTTCTAGCCCAAACGTTTCACTCAGAAAACAAATCGCTTCGCTCTCCAAATTTTTTTTCCAGAAGGTAACTTGTTTGCGATAAGTGTAAAAATGATAAGTTAAAACGCCTTAAGTAATGCCTAGGAAAGTGCATTAATTACCAAAAGTAACTTCGAGAAACATGTCGGCAGCTGGGATCTGGACCCATAAACACCTAATGGTCATCCCTCTTCTAAAGAAAATAAAATGATCATCGGGCATAGAAAATCTGGAATCACCCACTTGCAGACAACACTCCAGGACACAGATCCCTAGAAGAAACAATGAACCAAGCCAAAAACCAAAAAGAAAGCAAGGGAAAAATGAAAAGGAAAAAAGAAGAAGAAAAAAAAAAGGGGGACCCAACATTTTGCATACAAAATGTAGGGGAGGGTATGCAAGGCATAACAAATGGAGACTCATTGGGATAGATGCCTCGTGAAGTTGAGAACTCTAGAACTCTAGTCGTAATGATGGGGACCTTATCATTAGTAGAGAAGCGGTGTCACGCCATGACTCCAGAATCGGGGAAACTTGTTGAGATTTTGATATCAATTTCCTCCACTTTATGTGTCCTGGGTGTCAGATGAAGGGATGAAGATAGAACCTAGCTAGAGAGAAGACAGATAAAATGCACTAACATAGCAAAGTCTCCACCTTGCAGATGTTGCATGTTTTCTCGAGATCCGGATGTTCCCGCTCTCGAATCCTTTATCTTCCTTTTTTTGTGTGAATGGGAGAGGCAGTACTACTTTCACCAGGGTCCTCAAACTTAGCTTGTTACCATGGCGGTACTTCTTTCACCTCATCATCCTTTTGATTATTGAGCAGAGCGATAAAATCCATCCCGGGGAAATTTTCAAGTTATATTTCTTTTCTTAGGCGCCCTTTGCAGGGAGTGCAGTCAAGCTATCTTTCTCCGAACCCCTTTAGTTCTTAGTATTTAAATAACTCCCTTTTTCAAAATGATAGCCAACCTTTGTTCTCCCGGGCGGAAACATCAATATCTAGATCAGAGAAGAACCTCTGACGTTTGAAATCTCATGTGAAGAACTTCTCAGGATGAGGATAAGGCCAGACTTGTTTACCATCTAGTTCTAGACCACTAAAATGCGCGAGGGGAATTTCTCAACTTATGAGATTGTTATGTGAAGCATACCATTTCAATAGGAGAGGGAAAAACACTGGGGCACCCAAAAGAAAATAAACCAAAAATGGAAGAGGAAAAGAGAAAAGACAGACGCGACACTAAAAGACTAGGGCAAAAGCCCCCAAAACTATTACAAGGGAGGGTCTGTTGGAGCGATACACCTGAAGGCTACTTACAAAGGGTATATACACATGATACATCTCCCACATGGGAGTTCATTCTTTTTCCTTACTCAAAGTAATGTTTAAGGAACTACCCATTGACAGACAGCAAGACAACTTCTCCAGTTAAGGAATTGATGCAGTACGTGTTGGCTCCACAAATTTTGGAGATTTGATAAGGTCTGAGCCAAAGTCTCTAGAACTTGGTATGTTTACCTTTCTTCTCCTGGGCCTTGTCCCATAGAAGGACCAGGTTTGAGATTTAAAAAGCCTTGAATTGGGCTCCTTTTTCAAACCACCATTTGACTATAGCTTGGTGCTTAGACAAATGTTCTAGTGCACAATCTCTTTGCTCTTCTAACCGTACCAAGTTAAGGAGACGTACATCAATAATGTTATCTTGATTGTTAAACTATTGCATGAACTCTAAGACCAGGATTTGTAGGTTCACAGGGAACTTTGGATTTAGTCCATACACCAGATGAAATGGGGAAGTCCCCAAAGTGGCCTTCATTCGGATGTGGTCTGCCCACAAGGCAAACCTCAATTTTTGATGCCAATCTCGGGGATTCCTTTTGAGAAGGTGTTTGATTACCTCCAAAATGTTCTTGTTGGTTGATTTTGCTACCCCATTTCCCTACGGGTAGTAATTAATAAAAAATTTGAGGGTGACACCCCTATCATAGGCCCACTCTATTAATTAAGTAGAGGAAAATGTTGGGCCGTTATCTTACACCAGGGAAAAAGGTATTCCAAACCTACTGATGATATTTTCTTCGATAAAATGGATCACTACATCTGCGGTGTTATATTTGCGTGGTAAAACCTTGGTCCACCGGGTGCAATAGTCAGTGGTAGTCAAAACATATTGGTGGTTTGTTGTCGATTTGGGCTTTATCTCTCCTATAAAATCAAACGCCCACTGGGAAAAAGGTCTTGCCTCGAACACAAGTTGGAGAGGCATTTCTGGATTTCGCTCCCTTGAAGCGGCAGTTTGGCAAGTGTGACATTTCCTTACGTGTGCGTTAGAAATCCCAAAAAACATGGGGCCAATAATACCCAGCCTAGAGAATTTGATGAGCGGTAGCATCAGCCGACCCGTGTCCAGTTCCAAAATGACCGTGGAATTCTTCTATCATTTTAGCGGCTTGTTCTCGATCAAGACATCGAAGGTATACACCTTCATAGTTCCTTCAAAACAGGGTCCCATTTTTTATCACAAAATGTGTGCTCTTTAGCCAAAGAGCCCGACATTTACTAGGGAGGAGCCCTTTCGGGCATTGGTTATTTAGCAGAAAGTGTACCAAGTCCACATACCAAGGGTCCTAAGTGATAGATTGCATAGTGTAAGTGAGGCATTTGATATGCAGGTGGGTTTAAACCATAGCTTTTCATAGCCCTTGTCCTTGGACAAGTTTCATAGGTTGCATCTCTAGATCATATTCTTGGAGGATAGCCATCCACTTCCCCCGGTGCCCACCCAGTTCACTTTGAAGTAATAAAGATTTGACAGCCTGGTTAGGGAGGATGACATGCACTTTTCTACGAAGGATGTAATGTTAGAATTTCTTAACTCCCCGAATGAGGGAAAATGCCTATTTTTCCAGAGGTGAATATCACACCTCTACATTCTTGAAAGGAGAGCTCATGAAAGTAATGGGTCTCCCTTCCCATTCTATCTTTTGGGTTAATACAGCTGCAACAGAGTGACCAGAGCCAAAAGAATATCTATGAAATGGGAGGGAATAATTTGGGCTAGCTAGGACAGGGGCCTCCATGATAGCCTGATTGATTTGGGTAAAAGCATATTTTTCCTCCGGGCTCCATTCGATTTTTGTTTCCTTTTTCATCATAGAGTTCAGAGGTTTTACAACTTCAGAAAAACCAGTGATAAAATGCCAAAAAATTTGATCTTCCCAAAGAAAGACCTCATCTCCTTCTTTCTACCCAACATTTGAAATTTTAGCAATGCTTCAACTCTCTTAGGGTCAATAGATATACCCTTTTCTGAAACAATATTTCCTAGCAATTTTTCCTCTGTTACTCCGAATATGCATTTATTTGGGTTGAGGGATATGCCGAACCAGCGACACCTTTCACAAATCTTAGCAAGATGGGTCGGGTGATCACCTTTCTCGAGAGAGAACATAGTTAAATCATCCATGTAGATGATTATACATTTATTGACCAAGCCCTCGAAGGCTATGTCCATGGCTTTCTGGAGTGTGGCCCCGGCGTTAATCAACTCAAAAGGCATTCTTCTGTAGGCAAACGTTCCCCCCTTGGTGGTGAACTTCATTTTGGCTCTATCCTTGAATTTAACCATAATCTAATTGTATCCAGAGTATCCATCCAGAAAGGACGTCATCTAAGAGCCGTTAACAATTTGTAATACCTCATCTAGCAAGGGGAGGGGGTGCTTATCTTTCTTTGAGGCTTTATTTAGATTTCGGAAGTTGACACACATTCGGATTTCCCCATTCTTCTTTCAGACTGGTACTAGATTGGCCACCCACGTGGTATGTCAGATTGGGAAGATTATCCAGGTGGCCAATAGCTTCTAAACCTCTTGATGGATAAGAGGCTCAATTAGGGGATTGACTGGTCTCTATTTTTTTCCAAAATGGCTTGGCGTCCGGTTTCAGGGGGATGGTGTGTGTCATGATAAAGTATCATAGGTCTTGAGATCTTCATATCCCTAGGTGATTACATCAATATATTATCGGAGGACTGTGATAATCTTCTCTTTCTCTTTGGGAGAGCAAGAGGTGCCAATGTGGATGATCTTTTCTTCAAATCCCATCCCGATATTTACCTTTTCATATCTTCCCCCATCCGGGGTTTGGGATGATCTATCCTAAGCTCACAGGTCTAAGTCAAAGATCCATTTGAGGGAAGCCATCCCCTTGGGGATGGTGTTGGTAGGTAGGTTAAGGATTCCCCCCTCATTTTCTTCTTGCTGGGTATCATCATGTTCTTCTTCCTCCAAGATCTGGTCTTCAAAGACATCGACATTTTCCATGAAGGCGAGTATTTGTTTATCATCTTCAAAGACCTAAAGATTAGTTATACTATCAGGTATGGAGGGAGTGGGCATCATTTCAACTGAAAATCTTTGGAGTAGGGAACCCGCCATAGGTTCTAAGGTACTGGCTGACACAGCTAATGAATCCAAAACATAATTTTGTTTCCGAGGAATCAATTTGATACCAAAAGCATCAAAATCCTTAATTACACTACACACCCAATTATGATAGGCAATCAGTCATTTATCATGACATGTGTATTGGCTCTAGATTTTTTGGACTATAAGTTCTGAGTTACCCATTTCCCGGAGGCATGTGACTCCTTTTTTGGGGGCGAATAGGAGCCCGAGGACCAAAGCCTCATACTCTATTACATTATGATGTGAGGAAAGACTTTCCTTGGGGGCTAATCAATTCCACACCGGCTCCACAACCCTGTTTAGATCAGGATCCGTTGAACTTAAGGATCCAAACATCACTATTGGCCTATTGTGGTTACAAATATTGGGAGGGGGTCATAGTTGGTTTGGGATAGGGGATAGGCTCGGACACATCCCCTGACTGGGTAGATACGGGGGCTGAAACATCCCCTAGAGGAATCTCCACAAGAGGTTCCTCAGATGGTCATCCATTGGGTGTGCTCGTAGTTGGACTATTTTGGGGCAAGGCCTTGCCTCTGCATTGTTCTACTTGAAATTTTTCATGGCAGACCTTGGTAGCATCTACACATGGTGCACATTCTAACTCTGAATGATTTTGGCAATGAACTCAGCACCAAGTGCTAGACAGTAGGGAGGTTAGATTTGCTTTGTCACCTTGGGAGTTTACATCCTATTTCAGCTCCATGAAAAGGTCAAGGATCCTTTGAGTGATGACAGGATCTTATCACTCCGCCCGGGATGAAATCTAAGGTCAGAATTTCTTTAGCCCTGTATAAACCATGCTCTAATTCAGAAAAAGTGGTTTCGCTGACCTGGCCATAATCAGTGAGATCCTATTTCATCTGAGGTTCGCTCTCTACCCTAATTTGGTTATCTTCTCCTCTCCAAGGGAGCCATAGATGGGAGAAGTCAGTTGAGATATATCCATTCAAGGATTTAGACCAATTCTAAATCAGGAGCATCCAGTAAGTTTCAGGGATGTCGACCACCTAGATGTCAATGACGCTAGATATCCAGGGATCTTGTACTAACTAGACTGGGACATTTTTTAGTTCTCCCACCATTTTAATAGCGGTCTTGTCTAGCTAGATGACCGCTCCTTTGGACGGTGTGGGAGTCAGTCTGAGCTTCTTACAAATAGATAGGGGCATGACATTTCCCAAAGCTCTGGAATCCACTAAGCAGTTGTGTAGGTTCTTACCATAAATTTTGAGACTGAGAAAAAAGGGAGGATCTTCTGTACTCCCCCAAAATATGGTTGTGTTAGCATCATCAAACATCATAGACTTGGGCAGGCGGTCACATGATTCTGGGTTCTCCAGGTACCATAGGAGAGACTTTCTCTACTCGAGACAACTAAGCAGGACCTCCATCAAGGTCATGGTGGTAGTAGTATTCTCCATCAATTTTGTGATGTCAAAATTTCCTTTAGGGGTGCACAGACCTTTTCCAATAGAGTCGCATGTATTTGCAGGCATGGGTCCTTTGGGAAGGGGTGGGTTAACATTTGCCAAAGGGTCCGGTGGGAGATTCACAATTCGTGGCAAAATCGATGTCGTAAGGGGACCCTTGTTTGACTGACTCCAGGTGTTGTAGGGAGTCTTGGGGTTGGTAAAGGTGTTAGCTTTGAATGTTGGGATGGAGTTGTTGAAGAAACCCTGTAAGTTGGGTTCTTCCCTGTCTTCTTTGCCATCACCAAAAAAGATAGTCTCACATACAAAATTGGAGAGATGTGGTTCGGTTGAGGATTATGGAGGAGGAGATTCAGTGTTTTGTGTTCTATTGGACTGGGATATCAGGATGATCTTCTCTAGCGTGACATAGTTTACCTCAGAATGTGAACCAGTGTCATGCAGTTGGCACCAGGATTTTAGGGGGTGGAAATTGGCAAGTTGTGTGGAATGACTAGGTCCCGCACCTCCCTGGGTGTTAGGCTGACTAGGGGGATGCCCCCATTGTTTGGCATGTTGTTCCATTGTTGGGTGGGCCAAGCATTGTTATTTTCGCTATTATTATAGTGATTCCTGGGTCCAGATTTATTGGAACTCCGTTGTCCCAAAAAAATATTCCCCCCTTTGGGAGGGGTTGGTCCCGTGGGACGTGGGGGTCCCATTTTCAGTTGTCCCATGTCAGTGGTTAGCGACGAAACTAGGTAGTAGTGTCACAATGTAGCGACTGGAGTGGTGGGGCAAGTGTAGAAGCACTTTTCACTGTTGGAGACAAGCCTCTAGATGCTGGCATTTGGAAGAAAGGTACTCCAGACGGTGGGGGTACTATGGTTTGTTGTTGTTCCTAGGGAGCGTACTCCAGGTTTGAGGGATTTTGAATTGGAGTGGCATAAATGTACCAGGGCGCTAGATTCATCATAGGGGAGCCTAGTGCTGGATTGGGTTCATATCCTCCTGGGTAAGTTGTTCCCCCAGGTAGTGTGTTATAAGGTAAGCCCTGACTGATACCACTAGGAGCTTTACTCAAGTTTCAGGATAGCTCAAGGGCAAGGTTGTAAACTTTAGCCAGGGTATCTCTGTCGTTGGCGGCAACAGTTCTCCAAAGAAGGGTAGAGACAAATGGGTCCAAGGCGTTAAGGTATGTTTGGATAGTCATATCAGTAGATGGGATGAAGGGTCCCATACAACGCTTCAAGGCTCTCTGGAATCGATGGTTAAAGGTTGTCAGGGGTTCATTCGACTCCTTCTCAATAGAGATAAACTTACTGTTGTGTGCTAAAATGTTGACACACTTCTATGGATCATTCCATCCAAGGTTGCTCAAGAATGAGGCCTCAAATATCGATCCATAGCTCTCTAGTCATGGAGTGCAAAGGTGTGAAATGGAGGCCCTCAGATTGACCTAGTTAGTGCCTATGCAAGTACACCATAAAATGAGAGATTCAAATGCATGAAAATGAGATCTATTCTATATGATTGCAATGCATGAAAATAAATTAATCTAAATGATAACAACGCATGATTAATCTATGAAAAGAAATACAAATGCAAGATTAATCTATGGAAATAAACATGAATCTAATCTACATGAATAGCCGTGAGTGCAAGAAGAATGGGACAAGAAGAGAGAAGTTGCAATATCCAAGCCAAATGCTCAAATGATCCTCCAAAATTGCTCTCCAAACCTGTAGCATAACAATACTATGAAAAAGATATGAAAATGAGAAGGACAGGTCTCCTTTTAAAGGAAACTGAACGATTGAGATTAAGATGCAAAAATGAAAGGCTATGATTAAGAGGCAAAAACCCACCACTTAGGAAGATGTGAAGAAAAAGGGATTTTTATTTAATTCATTTCATTTTTTAACAAATAAAGTGTTTTAAGTGGGTATTTTCATTTATTTAATTAAAAGAGAGGTTTTCTTTCAATTAAATAAATTAGAATAATTTTATTTAATTAAATGGGGGAAATTAAATTTAATTAAATAAGATGAATTTTATTTAATTAAAAGGGAGATTAAATCTTTAAATTAAATAAGAGGAATTTTATTTAATTAAAAGGGAAATGAAATCTTTTAATTAAATAAAAATAATCAAACCTTAGGAAATATTGAAATAATTGAATAATTGAATTAATTACAATTTGATCAAGGAAATTGATTTGAATTGAAAATGTTGCAAAGCATTGATTCAAGAAATTGATAAAATTATAAATGGGGCCCAAAGTCTAGGCGACCATTTTACGGTGCATACATTTGCCCCTCTTTGACAAATGTGTGGTCGACTCGGGAACACATGTAGTCAAAGAATGCAGTTGAAGTATGAGGTCGACTTGGGATCACAAAACAACCCAGACGTGTGGTCGATTCGGGAACACATCAAGACAAAAATAAACACAATTGAAAAAGACAAAGTCAACACCAAAATAAGTAATTGACATGTCAGAGATAAGAATCTCGAGCAAGACTGATATAATTGATAAAGCTGAATCAAGGATTGAAGTTTGATAGGTACTGCCCCCTCGTGATCGAAATTGAAATGAGATAGAGAAGAAACAATAAATTGATAAATTTGATCAAATCAAACTAAAGATTAGGTTCTTGATGTAAGATGAAAGATATAAGGATCACAAAACCAAGGTAGATCATCCAGTATGAAAGATTATGCCCCAAGGTTGAATTAGAAGAAAAGAAGAAGAAGAAAGAAGAAAGAAGAAGAAGTGGAGTGAAAGCAAATGGAAGATAGAAGTTTGAAAGAGGTGGAAAGAAATGAAGAGAAGAAAGATAATTGGCCTTAAGAAATAGAATGCCCCAAAATCAATCAACTATTTAAGATAGAAAATTTCGATTGAGATCACGAAAGAAGATAAGGAAATTAAGATCAGAATGTGATCACAGTTGATTAAAGTCCACAAGAAAGATGAAGGAAACCCTCTCAAAATCATAATGCAGCCTAAAAATGCAAATTAACATGAAATCTAACAATGCAAGCTACATAAAAATGCAAAGGTGTACTTGCAATAGAGCAACAAATATAGGATCTTTTGTGTTCATCATTCATTAGAGAATGTTAAGGAACTTATTTTCATCATTGGGCCATTATTAACGGACATCGAAAAATCACACAATCATCACTAGTCACAAGTGCAACTATGAAGATATGAATGCAATTTATATCGGAAACATCACACAACCATCACTAGTCATGAGTGCAACTATGAAGATATGAATGTGATGTATATCAGATTTGAAATGTGAAAAGATTCTAACATAAGCATTAAAGACATAAAGGTCAAGATGACTATGATGTTAGCTTACCCAATTTAATATAGCAAAACCATGCTCGCATCAAGGAATAGAGGCCAAGATGACCAGCAGAATGGTTGTGCAAAATAGTGAAGCATAAAGCAGGAAGCAAAGAAAAACATGCCCCATGCCCCAAGTCCTCTAGCTATGCATCATGGAGAGACTTATTAGACAAGGAAAATCAATAACAGTCAGCACACAAAGAAAAGATCATGACATAGCTCAAGCATTAAGTGTTGCGTTTAAAAATTTAAGTGTGTTAATTGATACTGAGTTCCGAGGATAAAGATTGAATGCTTGCAAGTAGGTAAGACCACATGACCAAACTGATAAGTGTTGAAAAACACTCGATGTCAAGGGTTGTATTGAAAAATACAGTTGGCGTGGTATTGAAAAACACCATTTGTGAGGTATTCTAAAGACTAATGCATCCAAGAGACCAAAGCTAACACGGTTATGCCCCCTGGACAAAGACAAAGACCAATTCCAAACCAAGGCAACAAGGACAAGGCATGATGGAGAAAGGCTAAGTGTCGAGGACACGCGCGAAGAAACAGGGGTGCAAAGGCCTCAAGTAGTGCCCGTTTCTAGGTTTTCACCACTTGGATTTTATTACAATTTTTTCTTTTTTTTTTTTCCAGGACTTTTTATTATTTTTTTGAATTTTTGCTACCAAGGCGCTTGTTTTAAGGTTTTCACCAAGGCACTTTTTCTATTTTTTTGAATTTTTTGAATTTTTTAAATTTTTTTGTATTTTTGGAATATATAATTTTTTGGAGATACATCAAAGTGCCTATTGCTAGGTTTTCACTAAGATGATCCTTTTTTTCAGGACTTTTTCTGATTTTTAGCATTTTGACAATATATCATTTTTTGGATTTTTTTAGGATCAATAAGTATGTACAAAGGATGCCCCCAGACAAAATGGGCATCAAACTCCCAAGCAAGATCACATCGCGTAGTCCCAATGTTTAGCAAGGTGGAGTACAGGAGGGATTAGCAAGCTGGTGGAAAATATGGAAGACAGGAGAATGAAGGAGAATGAAGAGAAGAAATCCTCAAAGGCAAACTCCTCAAGAGTACCCGAGCTAGGGGAAAACAAAGAAACATCATGTGAAACACATTTGGACAAGCAATGAAAGGCCAGCATAGGGTAAGTCACAAAAGCATAATGCAAGAGAAGAAAATGACGCAGTCTAAAGGAGTAGACATGTCAAGAGGCTTCATAGCACCGTGTTTTACTCTTTTTTTTATTAGATCAAGACCAAAGGGGAAAATGATAGTGATAAGAAAAAATGAATGGAAGAAGATAGATATGACGGCTAAACATGAAAGGAATGAAAGCAAGATCATCGTAAGATAGCTCACAAGATAGCCCAAATGTTCATGTATAGATCAACATTATCAAGATCAAAGAGAGAATACGGAATGGATGAAAGGTGTAGAAGAACTACGCATGATGCCTTTCATCCTATGGTGAAAACCATTCCCTTGTGGCGCCTTGGATAAGTACCATGATGAATTGCCAGGTTTTCATCATGGTACTTATCCAAGGCGCCACAAGGGAATGGTTTTCACCATAGGATGAAATTATTTATCTTTAATTTTTTTTTCTTTTCTTTTTTTTTCTTTTTTTTTTCTTTTTTTGGAAGAAGGAAAGCTTTTAGATAATGCTCCTTGAAAGGATAAACCATGATATGCCAAGGATTCAAAATGATATGCTCAAAAATGCCGATAGGGAAAGGAAGATGAAAGAGAAAAATGGAGGATAAGATTTTATGCAAAGCGAGTGAGGTTGGAAGATAGGAGGAATAGACAAATGAGGAAAAATGATAGAAGGTAGAAAGATAGTGAATAGAAGGATTGTGAAAGGGTAGACGGAAAGGAAGGAAAGATCAATGTCAATACACACCTTGAAGGGTTGTGAGAGGATGTAGGAAATGTGAATGAAGGAATATGTGAAGGAATATGGTGAATGGATGACAGAGGTTGCGGTTTAGGTGCATGGAATGAAAAAATGTTTTTGGAAGAAGATGAAGTGGAAGCCTGTGGAATCTTGAATGTCAACTTCACTTGTTTTTCAACATGAGACTCTTTCAAGAGAGACTTTGGAATCCATAGTCATAGGTTTTTCATTTATTTTTGATGATTTAGAGAGGATATCTTCAATGATGGACTTTGGAACCCATACTTGTCTTGTAGTTTGCTTCTTAGATATCTCTTTTGAATTTATTCCCCCATGTCGATTAGATGAGACATGGTGATCTTTTTAAGATGGATTCTTGTATTGCTTCTTTTTCTTGTATTGAACATTTGAGTTTCTTCCAAAAGACTTGGGACTTGTGGAGGAAGAAGAAGAATATGACTGGTTTAGATGGGTGGATGGATGAAAAGGATCCAAGGGTATGCACCTATGTTGATCTTGAGGATAGATAGGAGATGGAGGGACGTAAGGACCCAATATGGATGACGAATTAGGAGAGTTAGGAGGGGAAAGTGAAGGGACATAAGGACCCAAGATGGAAGGAAAATGTGAAGCCCTTAGTATTGGTGGAGGAGGTCCAAGGATGGACATGGAAGACAGAAAAGGATAATCAATAAGTTCATCAGCATGTATATGACAACCAAGGACATCAGCATCTTTAGAGTGGGCATTAGGATTTTCAATAGGATCGTGAACATATTGAATAGGAGGACCTTCTTTGATAGGATTGTTTGAAGCTTAAAAAGACTTAGGAAGAGTAGAAAGTGAAAGCAAACATGGAGTGGTAGAACAAGAAGATGGAAGACTTTGATCTTGACAAGGATCTTTGGAAAGCATAAGCACATAATATTCCTCTTGATTTTCAATAGGCTCAACATTGGAAGTAACAACACCATTTTTAATAACCTTAATGGAAGTATCACCTTTAGAAAGCGCAAGTATAGTAAGGTTATTTTGATTGTCAATAAGCTCAATGGTGTAAGTAGTAACTTGATCTTGCTTAGGAGAAGACTTAAGACATGGTGAAATGAATGAGAAAGGGGATAAGGGATCAAAAGAACCATGGCATGAATAAGAGATGTCATAAAGAGGATTGGAATACATGGAGATTTCTTGATCTTGAACTTTCTTTATGTTCTTTTCTTTATCATTTTTAGAATCCTCTTGACATGGAGCCACTTCTAAGGACAAGGAAGCATGTTGGAATTGTATGGGAGACTTGGGAGGAGATGGGGAAGGATTAGTTAAAGTAGGCATTATAGCATATAAAGGCTTAGGATCCTTAGGTTTAGCATAATTGAAAGTATTTGCAGCCAAGTGAAGGTTAGCTTGAGTATCTTTAAGAGGTAGCCCTTGAGGATAGCTATAGGGAACGACATGAAAAGTATTAGGAATTCTATTGGATGAAGGATTTGTGGAATATTTGGCAACTTTAGGAGATGTATGAGTATTAGAAGAAGTAGAGGATGGAAGGGAATTATCACAAAACAACGGTTCATCATTAACATGATCTTGCTTGAGAGTGCAATCTTTATTTTTAGCATGAGAACTGATCTTAGAGGAGCGATGCTCATAGTAGCTACATTTATAATTAGCGCGGAAAGCTTTCTCTTCCTCAAATTTATCATCAAAGTATTGTTCATAAAAATCATCAAATTCTCTTTCAAATTAAGAATCATATGGATCACTGTCACAATCTCTCCACTCTGAACCCCAATCCCTAGTAAGCGCAAGCACACGACAAGGAAAACCCTCAGGAATAAAGGTGTCATAGGTATGAATATGTATTTCATCATAATAGCCATCATTAGAATAGGAAACAAAGTCATCAGAATCATAATAGGCGAGATCATCAAAATCATAGTCATCATAAACAGGCATGTCATTTTTCACAGAAGAGGTATCACAAGGATTATCACGTTGCTCATTATGGTATGCATTTTGAAGAGAATCATGACTCTTGGAAGAACTAGAAGAAGAATGAGATCATGAAGAAGGATGTGAAGACCTAGTGGAAGAAGAATATTTGGATGATGAAGAATGATGAGAAGACTTAGAAGATGAAATATGTTTGGAAGAAATATGTTTTGAAGTGGAAGAAGAATATTTGGATGATG
>MU224474.1:2762761-2789051 GCA_018584345.1 Thuja plicata | reverse complement strand
TTGAATTAATTACAATTTGATCAAGGAAATTGATTTGAATTGAAAATGTTGCAAAGCATTGATTCAGGAAATTGATAAAATAATAAATGGGGCCCAAAGTCTAGGCGACCATTTTAGGGTGCATACAACTGTGAAACCAGGTCAGGCCCACATGGACCTGGACATCGTCAGAAATGTGGCCTCCATGTATTTCCAACTAATGATGGAGTTGGCGGGTAAGTTTAAGTACCAGTTCAACTTGCTTTTTAAGAGAGACAGCGGGAACATTCTACTGACCACATCCTCATGCTGGATGCGGTGTCGATTCATAGCATCTTTATATGCATGCAGATGTTATTCAGTGGTTTGAGGGCCTAGATGCTCATACTTGGGACAGATCTTCTCTGGATGTAGAGGAAGGTCATTGACAGCGTTGGGGAGCTGTCCCATGGGAGACCCAATGTTATTGAAGTAGGCAGCCATTGGGATGTTAAGGTTGACAGTGAGGTTGGTAGCTGGAATGGGTCGGTTAACTAAACATTGTGGGGGGCTATAAAGCCTCTAGTCGTGGGATGGAAAGGCTTCTTCTTCTGGTAGGTCTTCTTTGCTCAGACGGCAGGTCCAAGTTCTACACACTCTCCTAGGTTAGGGGTTGAACGCAATATTCTTTTGAATTACAGGGGTGAAAATGACCCTAATCTATGGAAAGTTTGACGTCTAAAACTACTGCTTGGGGAGCTCTCAGGACATGTGGTGTCAAAGTTTTCAAGGGAGGATGAGTGCATGCCCTACTTCTAGCGCCAGTTTTTGTTGATGGGACTTTGTGATGGCCTCACCAACGGTAGATGAGGTGTCACCAAATATCAGAGTATCAGAAAACTTCACCTGAAGAGGTGTGCAAGAGAGATTTCTCTCTTGGCCTCCAAGCACTTGGTTATCGGGTCACGATGATGCAGGCTTAGCTTAGTTGGAAAGGTGACTATTTGTTTTGAGAGGATAGCTGGATTTGACTCGTAGACCTCTGAAACATTGGGGATAATGGATTTCCTACAAGCATAATTTATATCTGACAAAAAAATAGAAAAAGATAGGATAAGGTTAGTGTAGATCTCTAATTATATCCATGACATATACTCTCTTAACATCAACAAAGTTCATAAAAAATAAATAATGGATACTAGATATACATGCAACCTTCAATCAGACATATATTAGTAGCAAAGCAAAGTATTTCATTGAATCATTACAGAACTAGAACAAAGGACATAAGAAAGCATATAACATGAGAAGTGTTTTGCTAACTCTGGGATTAGAAAAAACATAGAGATCAAAGTTGAATGGTGTTCCTCATTCTTTCATTAAATCCAAATCCAACTTCACTGGTAGTTACACTAGTGGCTCCAAGGGAGCATTAATCTACTCTGAACTTCTGAGAAAACATGATTGCTAAAAGACTGAAAGCTTGTATTACTAGTGGACAGCTAAATCATCAATTTGCTGACCCTTCAAATGGTGTCAGACTTTGTATTTATATAAATATCTAACTACCTAAGGGACTAACCCTACACTAGCTATTTACATTATATTACATTATTTACAATCGGTACTACCTGCACTGTTAGAATTTTCTAATATAATACAATCATTTGAGAAGAGAAGAGAAGAAAGAAAAGAAAGATCTCAGGAAAAGTACCATTGGAAAGAGTGTCCTTGTACTTGTAGACATGATGGATCTTCCTTAAGTGACCTGGACCATAGGCCCTCTTTAATTTTCTTTTGTACTTGGGCGAGTAGAGGTACGCCAGATAGTAAATGCTAGAATGGTGCCTCGCGGTCTGGGAGGCATCTGCAGTGAACCAATGGATTAACACTGACTAGTCATGCCAAGAGGGATAGCCACAGACTTGGAAACATGCTATATATAGTGATTGGTCAGCTCGAGAGAGCTATCAACACTCATCACTATAAAGAATACAAAATTGGGAACCTGAGGTCCAGGGTTTGGGAGCTTATGCTTAAAGAATAAAGAATGAAATTGTATGCAAATTTTGTTGAAGGATCCCTGGAGTTTGGGATATCTTACGGGCCTTTGAATTTTCTATATGCCTCCAGAATATGGAGGAGGCCATCTTACTCTATATCCTTCAAGAAAATCTGACAATCTACAGATCCCTCAAAATGGAGGCTGACACTTTCAGCCTTATCTTTTAATTATACAACCACCTTGGCCGCATCGTGGGATTTGAGAAACACTTGAGAGAGTTCCACCATAGTGGCGCCATTAACATTTCCACCGGGTCAAAATTGAGCCTCGACCACTTCATTGAACTTACCAATTACAGAATCAATGGGAGTATAAGTCTCGGGGCTGAGAGGATCATTCGATGTAATTTCCTTGATGAGGGTAGCATACTGATCCAAAGGAGTTCGGACCACCTGCAGTTGTTCTTCCAACACTTGTACCAGTTTCCTTCTATTTTTAACTTTGAATGCAAGTCTGGGGTATTTAGTCTAGAGGAACCCATATGATTCATGCCCTAGAATGACAGTGTTTATTAACTCATCTTCCCCAAGATCCAGAATCTTCGACGAGGTATCTCTCCAATATTCATATTTCTTTATCTCCCCCTGCCACTGGGGAAGGGTGGCCTCTATCTTCTTTGCTAAATCATTTACCCTGAAAAAGTCTGGGAGAGACTCGAACAAGAAACTTCTTTTCTCCCCCACCTGATGAGTAATCCACTTATCTACCGCTAACGCCTTCTTCTTCATGATTTCCAGAGTATCAATATCACTATGTGGTAGCAGTGTCCCGGGGACTGAGGGTCCAGGTGTTTTAGAAGCGAGGTGGCGTTCTAATTTTGTCAAAAGTTCCAAAAGGTTGGCATTGGCTACTTTCAACTCCTGGATATGAGACTGTTTGTTATATTGGGCCCGAATAGCCTGACGCACTTCACTTAGGAGGTCTAGTTCCCCTACCGAGTTCTTTTCCCCAGAGACACCTTAGTGATCACATATTCTTCGGCAGCTACCTCAAAATCTTCTTTTCCTGCTGGTGGGGTAACGAATGTCACGAAAATGTTTCCATCTGGGGCCCTTTTAGTGTTATGAAGGGTATGAGCCTTCTTAGGAATTTTTCCTTTAGCCAACATCTCGACAAGTTATAGTGGGTTCATGATAGTAGTTGGGGATTTTCTTTTCCGGGCTTCCACTAACCACTGCGGCAGGGCAGCTGGCCCGCCTATCATCATCATCCTTGAGCTTGAAGTGTCCCCAGGGTTCAATTCAAGTTCCCCCCAGGTGTATTGTATGTTGTATAAATGGGGTGCTTGTCTATATTTATCTCCCTCCCCATCACCCTCCAGAATGGTTTTCTATGGTGGACTAGGTGGCGGAGGAGGGAGAGGCAGCTCATTGAGATCTACCTACTGAAAAATGGCCACAACTTTGTTGGGTGTTGTATCCAGTGGTGTGAGAAAACTTTGATTATCAATGAAGTCCAAGAGTGCAGCGTTAGAGGTTACAGTTGGTCCCGAAGGTCCGATTCCCTCTTTAGACGGTGCTTTTTCTATGACCGGGTCATTCCCTTGTTCTTGTGGCACTTCCTTTTCACCTTCAAATTCATTAAGCCAGGGCTCGCCTTCTTCATGGGCTGCCACATCTTCTGGCCGTGTTTCCTCAAGTATGGGAACTTCAACTTCTTGTCCCTCTGTCTCTTTTATGGCACAGCCAACCATACCCTATGTGTGTGTGTCAAATGTTTCACTTGTTACCTGCGACACAACACTTCAATAAGTCATTTTGTTAGTGATAAACAAAGGTTAGTGAGCATATCAAACCCTAACATTGACCTATTGCTTTCTAACTAGGATGAGTGTAGTAAATAGCATAACAACCCTCAGATTATGCTAATACCAGTGACATAAACAACCTAGCATGAAATATTCAAGTTTAAAACAACTATTTGATTATTAAGCATGCATATTAGTCAAAAAATGAGCATTATAACCATGCATGAAAGTAACTATGGAGTGTGCATGAAGCTATGAAGGAATGGGTAGCATAACAATGGTTTGAGATTCCTTCAAAATCTTGCATAACAACACTACTATTCAAAAGTTAAGGCTTATTATGAGCTCCAAACCTCTTCAATTTATAGAAGAATGGGAGAGAGAGAGAGAGAGAGAGAGAGAGAGAGAGAGAGAGAGAGAGAGAAGGTTCATTAATGGANAGAAGGGGAGAGAGAGAGAGAGAGAGAGAGAGAGAGAGAGAGAGAGAGAGAGAGAAGGTTCATTAATGGAGCCCCTAAGGTCATTAATGAAGTGTAAGATCCATTAATGCCTTGGGCATTAATGAGGGGTGAGCAAGAAAGAATATCCATTAAGGGGTCATTAATGAAATTCATTAAGAGGCGTGGGAGGGAGTAAGGCTCAACTTGGCAAGTTGGTCCTTAGAGAAGTCAAGCTTGAGAAAGTTGACTTTCTTAAGTGGGTTGAGTCCCTAATCACTTCCTTATGGAATGTGACATCATTAGGAAGGGGGGTTAGAATTATATTAGGATTAGAAGAATGCTTAGCAAGGGTGAAAGGGGTAGGAAAGGTTTGAACCTAGGGTCCAAGTGGTTGAGTTGGGTTAGGTTGGGGGTTTAGAGGAATATTAATGAAATAATTTAAACTTATTTAATTCATTCAAAAATAGGAAATTTAATTATTTAAACAACTTAATTGTTTTTTAATAATTAAAGGACTATAGCCAATTAATTAGATTAATAAAGCTAGGAGATTGGTTCTTTTACAAGTGATCATATGATTTAGGACTTTATTTAATTCCTAATAAATTAATCATTTTAGCCATGTATTTGATCGATTATTAATTTTGGCTAAATCAATTAACTTAGTGATTTTGATCACCTTAGGAAATTAAATTGTTTTGAAGAATTATGCCAAGCAGTAACAGAGTCATTTGGACATAGTCGAGTGTATGATCACACTTAGGGAAAATAGGGTCTTTAGTCGTAGCAGACCAAATTAGGGTAGTTACATTTGCCCCTCTTTGAATTGATGTGCGAGCAACACATTGATTCAAAGAAATTTTGTTGAATTTATAAAGTTTGAGAATTCCATTCTTGGTTGTCGAATGAAATGTCTGATATGATCAGTCTCGCACTTGATTGAAATAAGACTGGTAGTATTGACTTTGAACTTGATCAAACAAAGGTCAATAAGCAAAGATCTTAAAGATACCAATTTTGAACTTGGTTGTCGTCCAAAGATTGATAATACTGATTCTGAACTTGGTTGTCGTCCAAAAGTCAGTATGAAGCTGCCAAGAGCTTTTTAAGAATCTGGGAAAAGGTAGACACAGGATTTCTAGCTTGTGATAACTGAAGCCTTCTATCCAACAGTTCTAACATAGTCGACTTAGTCAAGGAGCTCTTATGCCTTTAGTCTTTTGAATAATGAAGTCATTTTTAATGTTGTTCTGAGCAAATTGAGGATTGATTAAGTGTGATCATACCCCCTCGGGAATGAAATCGAATGGGAAAAGAATAAAATCCATCTGAAAAAGGATATATCACTCGAAGTGATTGATTGAACTGGGAAGGAATCCAGTAGAAGAAAAGAGGATGCATTTTCAGAGAAAACGCAAAATTACCAAATTAATGATACCAAAGTGTGAATTCTGCATATGAGAAAATGATGTCTGACCAAGACATATGATGAATAATGTGTGTTTTGATGATATAGAACTCATAAAATTGCCGATATGAAGCTTACATTTCATTTTTAGGACCCACGGAGCAATTCTTCATTTTTGGTACTGGACAGAATTTTTCGTTGTATAGTGCAGAACGGTGTAGTCACGTTCAATTTAATTCCCAATAGATCAATGAGAGAACGAAAATGGAGTAGCAACTATGTGGAAGAGGTTTCAGAGCCTCTGGAATGCTCAAGACTCCAATATATATGTCAAAAATTACCTTTTCACTATTCATTTTTACATTCACTCATAGTAAATTCAAAGCTCTGCAGAGAAGATGGTGTTCCCGTTGCGATGACATCATTTTGAGCTCAGTCGGCGACACCAGCGGCTGGCCAAGTACGCACCACTAGTAAGTACTTGAAAACCTAACTTGTCAATTCAACATTTCACTTTTTTGTGCTTTCTAGCAATAGTTATAGGTGTTTGAAAAATGGGTCGCATCCGGGATTCTAGATCGCATGCCAAAAATGTGCATCGCATCTGGGGTTTCCTGGATCGCACCCCGTGATAACCAGATTCTGGGTCATATCCAGAATTTTTTGGATCGCACCCAGTTTACCAAGTTTTAGGCATTATTTTAGCAAGAAATTAGGTTTGTGTCGTACCCTGTTGTTTTAGGGTCGTACCCAATTTTCTGGGTCGCATTCAAAAAATCCTGGATCACACCTAGTATTCCCCATCTCATCTTGTATTTTCAGGATTGCATCGAGTAAACTGGATCACACCCAGTCATTCAGAGTCGTATCTGGTAGTTAGACTTGGGTTTTTCTGTTGTTTTGAAGTTTGATCACTTTTGCTATCCTTGAGTACTGAGCTAATTCTGTTGTCTGCATTTTTGCAAATAAATAGAGTACTGATGTATCTTTGAACTTGTATTTTTCTTTGTGTATAGATCCTTTTCGATGCAGTGTCCTTTAGAGGACCGCATCCAGACCATGTCCTGGCCTTGGGCAGTCGGCTCATTGATGAGGAGATAGACATAGTAGCCCGTTGTGGATTGAGATATCTGATTGATTTACCTGACATCAAGGTAAATCAAGGGTTGTTGACTGTGCTTGCTGAGGGATGGCATTCAGAGCACAACACCTACCACCTCCCAACTGGGGAGATGACTGTGACTCCCGAGGATGTATGGAGGATCCTGTGTGTTCCAGTGATGGGGTGCGAGATGCGCTTCGAGTCAACTTTTGCAGTGGCCATAGGGGCGGCGCAGAGATTCTTTGCTGACGATACGATCACACAGAGACATATTTCATGGGATTATATGTGCGATCACTATGATCGTTTACCAGTGTACCTTGCAGGTTTGATTGGCAGCATTCTAATGCCAGATAGGGGTCAGCATGAGTTTCTTGTCGGCTAGGTCGACATGCTAGAGCAGATGGTAGTACACCGTCATAGATTTGCTTGGGGGGGCTATATCTTTGGCTAGTTGTATAGGGATTTGCACAAGATAGTGTACCAGTACACTAGGAGCATGACTGTAGGAGTCTTGATCTTGTAGATATGGGCCTGGGAGCACATCCTAGTCACACAACCCATCGTAGTGAGGCAGCGGGCACCTAAGATCCCTTTTGTATATATGTATGCAGGCTTGATACAACAGCCCTATTTGGGAAAGGTGGAGTACTAGAGACGCCTCTTGGATGATCTCATTGAAGTAGTATGGCGCCCATATCTAGAGTGTGAGGATTGGGTCACTGATAGGGGGCAGATCCCCTTTATTTTTCAAAGTAGGTACATCATCAGTCGTACCCGATATGTGATTGAGAGATTATTTCCTTCTAGGGTGCTACAATAGTACAGTCGAAGACAGGGCCGGAGTGGTGATACCACCATCTATGCATGCATCAGAGATGAGACACGATCATGGGGGGCATAGTTATTATATGAGGCCGCCTATCAGGATATTCGGCACATGGTAGGTGTAGACTGGGACCAACGCATGTAGGTTGTACCCAGGGATACACACTAGAGATGCAGAAGCATCCATTCCCTAGATTTACTATACTAGAGGAGGCCATTCCTCACATAGAGGACCCTTTGGATTACGATGATGTCGATGATCAGCCTGCCCAAGGTCGAGAAGGTGCACAAAGGGAGAGGGCGCCTGGGAGGAGAGGCAGAGGGAGAGATGGAGGATGGGATGGTAGGAGAGATGGAAGGCGTCCTCCTCTGAATGATGGCAATGACGAAGATGATAGGGGTGGCGGTGGTGTGGCTATTGATACAAGTGGTGCTAGTGGTAGTGGAGAGGGTAGGCGTACAAGATTCAGATTTGTATCCCCTCAGAGAGATCCTGGTACACTCCTTACTAGGGATTAGCAGAGACAGAGGTAGAAGGGGTCACAGGATAGACCATAGGAAAGGGGACAGGACTAGCCTCAGGGCTAGGATATAGGTAGAGATGGAGATCCTCTTTCTAGGTGTGAGCAAGAGAGAGCAGCTCTGAGCCAGGATCACAGTGTTAGAGGCTCGGTTCACTACTGCAGTTTCCTTACTAGCAGATAGGGATACACAGCTCGAGTGTCTGAGAGCGGAGAGGCATAGGCAGGGTGATATGCTCAGAGTTGAGAGAGATGCACATGCCTGGACAGCAGTTCACCAAGGAAAGAGGGCCACATATTATTATGTCATGTATCATGCAGCAGTTCCAGAGGATCAGAGAGTACCTTCCTTTTCACGGTTGGCTCAGCAGTCAGAGGGGACCATGCCACCTCCAGCAGCTCCATTTGTACCACCTCCTCCTCCTCCATATTAGGGAGAAGGGGAAGGACAGAGTTGATATTTCGTACCATCTGTATCACATGTGTATTTTGAGATTATACTTGTATATATGGATCTTGCTGAGATCCCCTCTTTTGTATATCTGGATCCTTCTGAGATCCCCCTTTTGTACTATGACATTGTATCAATGTATATTTGATTCTTTCTAGTACTCTGATACTCTTTATGCATACTGTTCCATATTTTGATCTGTATCATATTGTGATATGATATATATATCTGATGCAGCTTCCCAATTATGATATGTTTCATGAGTTCTATTTTCTTTGATAGATGTGATAGATGTGATTTGCACATGTGATGTATGTTTTACCTTGGTCTCATGATGAGTTAGATTTTTTTAGATGATGACATCATTTATGTGTTTTGTTAGATTTATCAGTGATATAAATATGTTGCAAATGGTATTATGTGGAATATGTGAATGGATGTTTTTTTAATTTTTCCTTTATGCAAAATAGATGTATGGATGCACTTAGGATGGAAAAATAAATGCATTGGATGAATGCTTTATTTTTAAATTTTCCTTTTCCACTTTATATGAATGCAAAATGTATGCTGTGGATGTGCAATGACATTTGATATCAGTAATAATGATGTAATTAACTTGGATTTAGAAGAAGAAAAATTGAGTTAATTTGGAGCTCAAAATACCTTAATGCTTTTTCTTTCTTGTTTATGCCCCATGCAATTTTTAAAATGTAATGATATGAAGACTCTTAGGACTTTGTCATTGATATGAAAATGTATATCTTTTTATCATCATTGGGCACTTTTGGAAACTGATGGATACCACTTGATAGTACAACAATCACTAATACCCACAGATATTATGAATGTATGAATACCATATTGATTAAATGCAATGTCGGGAATGAACTAAAACATATGAGGCACAAAAGCCAGAATGATCAGTTAGTTATCCTCTTTTACTCTTTCAAAATCTATTTAAAACATATGATATAGGACCCGCCATGACCTTGAAAATTCATATCATTGGGTATACCATGTTTTATCCATTATAATTAGAATCTGATGTAGAAAAACAAACAAGGAGATTGTCTCAAACTCACCGTAGTTTACACATAATAGAGATCAAGATATATGCGACTATCCACTTTGTTTGGAAGCTCTTACCATAAACATCTATGTTAGGTGAAGTTTATAGGATCATACGAGAACAATCACCATACGTAGAAAACCAAGAAAAAATTATGCCCCCCATCCTTGTGACTCTTTGTCTTTGTGCAGATGTCATTAAGTAACTAAAAAGACATAATAAATCATCAATTGTGAATCAAGCAAATAAAATTTATAATTACTTAGATGCCACTAGTTGAAAACATCATTAGGACATCAAAGAATCATAATCAAACCAATATTAAACTGTGTGTTTAAGTAGTACTTGTTCATTCATTTGTCAAACACAGTAAAGATTCATCAATCAGAAAGTTGGAATAGAAGCAATATGTTCCATGTTTGTGCATTGATAGGATAATCCGTTCATGTTTGTGATCCAATATAGCCTTGTAGGAACTCTGTTAATGTAAATGTCATGTCTGGATATGTGATGTTTGAAAAGACACCCTTGTTTTGACAAGTGACATCATTTTACATGTATCAAGAAACATTGTGTTTGTGAGGAAAACCATCCTAGAGAAACCTAGCAAACACAAGTTACCATGCTAGAAAAGATGCCCCCAGTGCAGAATGACCTATTTCTAAAAAGCAAATACAGACAAATCCCAAGCAAGGATAAGATAGCCAGTTAGGAAACAAATTCAGCATTTGAGCATAGGTGTAATTGTGAAGGCCTAATGTCAGCAATGTGTTGATAGATGGAGCGTTGAACACAAGTGATCCCTGATTGCCAAGTTTTCACCACTTGGCAAGCTCTTTTCTTTCTTTTTTCCACCAAGATGCCTATTTTACCAAGTGCTTATCAAGGAACTTTTCTCTTTTTCAATTTTTTTGTTATTTTTGCTTTTTTTGAATGTTTTTGTAGTATCAAGGTGCCTGTTTACCAGGTTTTCACCAAGGATACCCTTTCTTCAGGACTTTTTCTACTATTTTTGGATTTCCTTCAGGATCAATTTTCTGAATGTTTTTGGTATTTTCTAAAAACTTTTTGTTGTACAGGCTCTGCTAGCCGAACATCAAGCATAGAATTGCTTCAAATGTAGAGTGTTGATAGGATCTATAAGAACGTCTCCTTCAGGTGTAGCTAGTTGATAAGCTCCAGTCCCAAAAGTAGCAGTGATAACATAAGGTCCTAGCTAGTTAGGTTCAAACTTTCCTTTCTGTTCTTTGTTAGGCTGGTTCTTAGGGTTCTCTTTTAGGAAGAGATCTCCAACTTCAAACTTGCGTGGCTTTACCTTTTTATTGTACCCTTTGGACATTCATGCTTGGTACACCTTCAGATGGTCGAACACCTGTTGTCTACGCTCATCTAATAGGTCTAAAGAATTCACCTGATTAATGTGGTATTGCTCATCAGTAACAAGACCTTGTAAATATATCTACAAAGATGAGATTTAAACCTCAATAGGTAGGATTTCTTCAACACCATAGACTAGGGAAAATGGTGTGGCTCTAGTTGGTGTTTTGATGCTTGTTCTGTAGGCCCATAGTGCTAGATTCAGTTGTAGATGCCAGTCTCTACCAGACTTACTTACAGTTTAGTGTATGATTTTAAGAATATTTTTATTGGATGCCTCAGCTTGTCCATTACCTTGAGGGTAATAGATTGAGGAGCAGTGTTGAGTAATGTGCAACTATTCACAAAGGTCATCAATGTCTTGATTTTTAAATTGGACCCCATTGTCTGTTATAATTGAAGAGGGTATCCCATATCTACAAATAATGTAGTTCAGAATGAACATAGCCACCTGTTTTCCAGTGGCTTTGATTAGCGGCATGGCCTCGACCCACTTTGTAAAATACTTAGTGCCCGTAATGATGAATTTGTGTCCATTTGAAGAATTAGGATATATTTGTCCAACCAAGTTAAAGGCCCATTGCTGAAATGGCCAATGTGTAATGAAAGGTATAAGTTCTCTGGCGGGAGCATGGATGAGATTTTCATGACTCTGGCATTTAGGACATGTTTTTGAAAAGTGAATAACATCTTTTTCCATGGTAGGCCAGTAATAGCCTACTCTGAGCAGTTTCTTTGTCAATGAAAAGTCATTTGAGTGTGATCCACATACACCTCCGTTGACTTCTTTTAATACAAGATCAGACTCTTTGAGTTCTAAACACCTAATACATATACCATCAAGACCTCATCAATATAAGTAATTAGTTATGAGGACATAATGCGATGTTGTCCTAATTAGGGCTCTCTTCTCATTTTTGGATAGATCAGCAGGAATGGTTTGGTCAGTGAGATAGGCAATGATATTGGCATACTGGGATTGGTCTGGGGTGTTTAAAGCATAGATTACTTGGTATTTAGGGGTATCAAAGGAAGGACAGGGTAATTATTTCACCAAGAATTCATAGCGGAATTGATGTTCCTATAGTTGTAATATGGATGCTAAGGTAGCCATAGCATCTGCATCTTTATTATCTGATCTCAGTATCTACTGGAAGGTGACAAAGACAAAGTACTTCTTCAGGTCATCAACCAGTTGCTTGTAGGGCATCAACTTCTCAGATTTTGTTTGATACTCCCCATTGACCTGATTGATAATCAGTTGGGAGTCACCATACACGTGTAACTCTACAATCTTCCACTCCATAGCTAGCTTAAGACCATTTACCAATGCTTCATATTCTAAAATATTGTTGGTGCAAGGAAACATCAATTTGTAATATTTGGGAATCTTGTAACCTTGAGGAGTTATGAATAGGACCCCTGCTCCAGAGCCTTGTTGAGTGAATGAACCATCAAAGTACATCTTCCAGGGATATTAAATTAGATGCATGATTGTTTCATCAGGGAACTTAATCATTAAAGGTTAATCATCCTGGAGTGGTGAATAAGCCAATTGATCTACAAGGACCTGTCCTTTAATAGCTCTCCTTTCTATGTATTCAATGTCAAACTCACTTAGAATCAGGACCCATTTATCTAGATGTCCTGTTAATCATGTTCTTCTTAGGAGATGTTTTAAAGGATCTATCTTAGCAATGAGCTTTACTGTATGTGACAACATGTAGTGTCTTAATTTTTGTGATGTGAAGATGACTGCTAAGCATGCTTTCTAAAAAATGTTGTGATTGAGCTCATAGGTGACTAGTGTTCTACTAATATGGTAGATAGCTCTTTCTTTCTTTGTTTCATCCTCATGTGCTAGCAATACTCCTAAGGATGTAGTTGTACCTGAAATGTACAAGAGTAATGGCTTCCCATGAATAGGCGCCATAAGAATAGGAGGAGTAGCCAGGTATCCTTTCAATTCTCTAAAGTTGGCTTCACAATCCTCATCCCATTTGAAAGTGACCCCTTTATGTAGTAATTTAGTAAAGGGTTGTGCCCTATTTTCAAGTTGGGACATGAATCTCCTGATGGACTGGAGTCTCCCTTATAGTGTCCCCATTTGACTGATGTTGCGTGGAGGAGCCATCTCTAGTATAGCCTTAACTTTAGTGGGGTCTACCTCAATTCCTTTTGCTAAAACAATGAATCCTAGGAGCTTTCCTGATTGGACGCCAAAGGCACCTTTCTTTGGATTGAGCCTGAGTTGGAATTGCTCCATCTGATCCAAGATCTTTCTTAAGTCATCAATGTGAGTATGTCTTTATTTTGATTTAGCCAATGTGTCGTCCACGTAGTCCTCCATGTTCTTGTGCATCATGTCATGGAATATAGTTTTCATGGCTCTTTGATATGTTGCACCGACATTTTTTAACCCAAATGGCATGACGTTCCAGCAAAAGGTGCCCCATGCGCATGTAAATGCAGTTTTCTCTTGATCCTCAAGGGAAATTTTGATTTGATTATAGCCCGAGAATCCATCTATTAATCAATACATCTGGTAGCCTTTTGTGAGGTCTATGATCATGTCAATGTTAGGTAGAGGGAAGTCATCTTTCAGACATGCTTTGTTTAATTCTCTGAAGTCCATACAGATCCTGATAGATTTATCGGTTTTAGACACGGGGACATAATTGGAGATCCATCCTGCATAGGCAATGACTCTGATAAATTTGGTTTTCAAAAATTTCTCTAGATCTACTTTTACTAATAATGCAACATGAGGATGCATCTTTCTAAGGTTTTGTTTCACGGGCTTGATCCCAGGAGCTATAGATAAGTGGTTCATGATTAGATTAGGATCTAGCCCTAGCATATCGGTATAAGACCATGCAAAGTTGATTTTCTTCTCTTTCAGTAATTCTGTGAACTATGTCTTCTCTTCTTCAGAAAAACATTATGAAAGGTGGACTATTTGAATATTTTCAACAGTGCCCAAATTTACTGGCTATGTTGGTTCAATCAGTACTAAAGACCTATCCTGAAAGTGTTTGGGGAGGATATCAAGAATCCCATCCTTTGGCGCCTCTGAGAGGTTTTCACCATTGGATATGTCTTTTTTCTTTACTATTTTAGGATATGATACTGCCACAAAGTGGTTTTCACCATCAGTCCTCCTTTTCTTTTTATTTTTTAGTTTTTGAATGAGAAACCTGATATCCTCTTGTGACATGTTCTTGCTCCTTGCATTGGTGGAAGAAGGGTAAGGTTCACAAGCATTGAGATAGCAAGCTAGGGTATAGTCAATGGGAAAGTTGAGGATAGGAGCAGGATCTATTTCAGTCCAATCACTTAGGCCTGGAAGTATCAATGATAGGGAGTTAGACTCTGGGAAAGACAACATCACATTAGCATCAAGACCATTAACTGACATGACATGTTATGTTAAGTTAATTTCTTCAATGTTTAGATCAATAAGAGTGAGATCGTTATAAAAAGGGTCATCATTAGTCATATGTGGACCCAACTCTAGTGACCCGTCAGTAGAACTCTCATCATCATCTCTCCGTAAAAGGAGGCTTCTTGCTTGTAGCCTCTGAAATTTTTCTAGACTTATGTAATCACCATTTTCTTCATCAATGATCGGGGGAAGGAATTCTTCTTCTGCTTTAGGATTATCAGTGTCATTGGGAGGAGTGTTGGGTTGTTTGCGACGAGCTGAGGGTGCCGCAAACATGTGAATTGTATCTATTTCAATATCTTCAGTGGTGACAGATAGCTCATCCCATTCATAATCATGAGAGTCAGTGACCTCATCATCGGATCTATTTAAGCATTCAGCAATGGTTATTTGATGTACCCAGTTAGCTACCTGTGGATCAAAGTGGGGTAGATCAAGGATATGTGAAACTGTGACCAATTTCCCCCAGTTAGGATGTAAATCTTGTTGTCGGGGTGTGTCTTGAGTAACTGTTGCTATCAATGATACCTCAGGACTAGCTATTGTTGTGTCTCCTACTTCTTGAATGGGAGGTTGTGCTAACAAATGGCTGTGAAGATCTTGTGGTACCTCAAAGCTGGGTACATAGTGTTCTCCTTGGTAGTTGGGATCCTCTGTGCCAACATGTAATAATCTTTCATAGGACCACTGCTCGAGTTTATCTGTTTCATCACTCCCTTTATCTGAGTTTGGATTTAAAACCTAGTCCTATTTTGTCTATGGTATTCCAGAACTCCATGGGTATAGGCTCAATAAGCCCTCGTCCTATGTCATTTAGAGGTCCCTTTCCTTTGTATCCCATTTTTTTGAGGAAATCATATCCCTTTCCATATTGTTCTGGGGATATCTCTACATGTTTGACCTCAGCTTCCACCGGTTCTCCTTTGTAAAGCCAGTCCAAGATTGCTTGTTCTTCTATGTTATCTAAAGAAGATGTGGATGCCTTTACCATGCTAGTCGCTTTGTGTACTTCTGGCTCCTTGGATGCAGTAGGTGTGAATGTTGAGGAAGGTTTTCCGTAGGATCTTGGTGATACCGAAAGTTCTGTCAGTGATGGATTCAGGTCCATCTTGTATTCTCCCATGCCTGTTTCTTCAAGTTTCAAGGTTTTGCCAAAAGTCTTCATAACCATGTCCTTGGTAGTCTCAAGAGCAATCGTATCCATATCCTCCTTATTATGCGGGATCATGCTACCAACTTTGATATTGTTACAAGTGTAGTTAGCATCTGTAGGAATCATCACTTCCACCCCATTATGTGGATTCTTTATACATTGGTGGTAAGTGGATGGCGTAGCTTGCATTTCGTGAATCCACGGTCTCCCCAACAGGATATTGTAGGCTAGGGGTAGATCCAGAACTTGAAAAATGACATTCCTCTCAATTGGTCTGACTCTGATAGGTAGAACAATAAGACCTTTAGAAGATCTTGCTTCCTCATCATAAGCTTTGATAGTTATTTTACTTCTAGAGTCAATTGTCTATTCTGAGAGACCCAGTCTCTTGATTAGATCAAGTGTATAGATATTCAATCCTGCACCTCCATCTATCAACACAAATCTAACACAGGATTTATGAATAAGGAATTTGATATGGAGGGGTTGATTATGTGGATGTGTCAATGACTTATCATCCTCTTCAGAAAAGGAGAGATAATGTGGTGCTGAGATGTGATTGACCATCGCTTGGAATTTGTTTATATCAATATCCTTTGGGACGTTAGCAACATGTAGAGCTTGTTCTAGGATTTCCCTATGTATTGTGGATATCTTGAGCAACTCAAAAATAGAAATTTTGGCAGAGGTTTGTTGCAATTGATCTACCGAGTCATACTTTTCTCCAGGAATAGTAACCACGTGTTTTACTGCTGGTTTAGGAATAGTAATGATAGGAACCTTGGACATTGATGCTGGTTTTGGGGGTCCTTTGATCATGACCTACGCTTGGCTCTGTATTACGACATTTGAATGAAATGAAACACCTTTGATTGTGACCATATTAATTGATTCAGTCTTAATGTCTAGCATATTGATCACATTGTCATTATTGGAATAGGTGTAGTTGACTTCGTTACCTTTCCCTTTATATGTTTCTCCTTTTTCGTAATTAGGAAATAGTTTATTGAATGTTGTATGATCTTCATTGGTAGTGTGTTCATCCACTTTGATCTTACCGCCTTCAATGAGGTCTTGAATGACATGTTTAAGTTTAAGGCAATTATTAGTTTTGTGTCCCTTGTTTTTGTGGAAGACATAATAGGAATTATCATCCCACCATCTTGGTTTAACTGTTGGTTCCCATGGTTTGGAATCAAGAATTGTGAGAACTTTGTTATCCAATAGAGTCTTTAAAATGGTCTCGAGAGGTTCTCCCAAAGGAGTAAATGTTCTTTGGGTTTTTGAAGTCCATGTTCATCCCTTACTATTATCATTGTTTGCTTTAGGTATAGGGGTCATGACCTTCACGTCTTTTCTTGCCTACATGCCATTAGTTAGATTGAACACCTCAGGTTTAGGGTTAATGTTAAAGACATCAACTACTCCGTCATTGACGACATTCTTGTTTTTCTTCCACCATTTAGGCTTGGAGTTGGAGTTGTTGGTTTTGTTTTCATTTTGAAGGGTGATCTCCCCCCTTTTGACCATGACTTCCTCGATACGGAGGGCATTCTTAATCATTCTGTCGAAGCTTGGTGAGTCTTGCATTTGTAATGTGTAGTTCAATTCAAGCACTAGGTTATAAACGAAGATCTCCATCTTCTCTTATTCAGGAGTGGCCCCTAAATATCGTGCAAAGATCTTCCTCCATATTTGTAGGAAGTGTGTAAATGATTCACCAGTATTTTTTTTGGTATTACATAGGTTCATCATGGTCACATCATGTTGTATGTTATAGGAGTAATGCTGGATAAAGCATTGAATCAGCTCCTCAAACGTTTTGACCTTAGGGTTCAGTTTTGAGAACCACTCCATGCCATTACCTCCTACACTTCCTGGAAATAGTCGCATGAGGTATGTAGGTTCGTGCATGTATTCTATGCTCAGAGCACAGAATTCCCTCACATGATCGTGTGGGTCAGTTTCTCCTATGTACTTGTCATACTTTGGTCTTGCTGTATTAGGAGGAAATGGGATCATAGTAATACTCTTATCAAAGGGGAATGGACAAATGGAGTCCAAAGAGTATGGTGATTTTGGTTTAGTCTTCTCTTGTTTGAGATTTGTAAGCTCTGTTTGCATCAATGTGAGTTGTTTGGCAAGAATAGATATAGGAGTTGGTACCTCCTTTTCTTTGAGTTGTTCCACATCATAATCCTTAGGTAATTTGACACCTGTGGATAATAGATGCAGGAAGTATTTCTCTTTATCCTCGTCAATCATCTTTTCCATTATTTTATGGAATCTCTTGCTCTGTCTGAGTTTTTCATATTCTTCTTCAGTGATTTTGTTCTCACTGCCAGACTCAAATAAAGGACGGTCGAACATGGGTTCTTCTTCCTTATTCGTATCTTTAGGCTTTTGGTGTTTTCATTGTTATATTCCTTAAAAGCCTCACTCCATCTGCGAGTGTCGCTATCCATTTGTGGAGAGTCTAGATCAAGTAGGGAACTACAAGATGTTTCCCCTTGAAAGTGTGGTGTTTTAGGAGGTACTTTTGATCCTTTAGACATGCACTTGTTGCATCTTGTGTTAACCATGAAGTTGTTTCTCAACTTTGTCAATGTTTCCCAATAGTGCGAGTGAGAGTTTCAAACCGTTCAAGTGGGTGTGTCTAGGTAAGAGTAACTGTTTGTTGTTGGTGGACGTAAATGATTCCAACGTCAGAGGGTTAGATTGCCCTAATAGTGAGATGGGAACCAAGTTGTTGGTAGAAAGTGGGTAGACCACACGTATTGAACCGATTATGAAGATTGACTAAGCATGCAAGGTAGATGTTTGAAAAAGTTCTGAAACTTCAATAGGGAGACCAGAAAAGACAACAGGAACCAGATAAAAAGCCAAAAGGGTATCCTAATCAACTAAGTTTTTTAGAGAAGTAGGTCTATAAGTGGACACTATCCAAGATGCAAGCCTCCAGATGCAACCCAGGAAACCCTGGATACGAACCTCTGATGCCCCAGATGCGGGTCTTGAATACCAGATGCGAACCAGGATCCTAAATGTGAACTAAGGCTAACCAAATGTGACTCAAGAAACCAGATACGGACCAGGAAATCTAGGATACAAGCTTATGATGGACTGTCAGATTTTGATTAATTTCTGGAAAGTATATTTTTGAAGTGCGTGAATTTGTTTGTTTCTAAATTATGTTAAGAGGTGTCGTAATGCGAGAAAAACACTTGTACTCCAGGGTTTGAAATTTGTCGATTGTTTTAAGGAGATTATCTTTTTAATGGCTTTTTGAACACACCAAACCACATTGCATTATTAGGGAGGTGCAACAGACACATTTTGTTCCTATTTTCTAGGTAGAGGATGAAAATCTTTGCTCATTAACTTAGGCACACACTCAAATGCTAATCAAAATACAGCCATCACCAAGCACGCAATGGCTCCAGTCATGATGTTGTATTAGCCAAATCCAAACGTAAGTGAGGGCACGATATGACGAGTGTCTTGGGGCAATTACTTTTTGCCTTGCACAAAGATTGTCACCCTTTCGGGGGTGAATCAGAAATTTTTTCAGTTGAAATTGTTGTCTATTATTGGGCAATCCGTTTGAAACCATCCCCCATAGAATTGCACAAGGCAAAATTGAGGCGTATAGCCCTATGACTACCTGAATGTGTGTAGTCTCGCAAGCAAGATTCAAGCGGCTCCGCTCTACACATACCCAAGCATGTTCAAGGAATGATGTCAAAATTCCATGAACAAAACCGGCTCCATCTTCCGAGGCTTTAGCCTACGAGGAAGAAACTATTTATAGTGAGTTGGAAGGGCTGGTGTAAAACCTATCCTCACTTGGGTCGTTCTCGAGAGATTTTTTCCTCAACCAACAGGCCCTCTACTATTAAATATGCGTACAAAGGATTGGTGAGCTTTGGATGTCTGGATTTTTTATTCTTCCGAAGAAGAAGAGCATACTCTCCTAATCTAAGCTATTTTCTCCTAAAACAAAATCAAGCAAATAGTTCATTCCCTCAAGCAATGTTGTGCTTGATTTAAGATGTTCCTATTTAATGAAAACAGGATGCTTGAAAATAAAGTTTGCCTTTGTTCATTTAACCGCAATATTTAATGAGTTTGCTTGTTCAATTTCTATGTCCCAAAATAAGTTATACGATGTAGTTGTTCATTTATCCCACAATACTTAAATGCTTTTTGTTTGTTCAATTACCGATCCAAAAGAATTATATGATGTGATTGCCTTGTTCATTTACCCCCGATTTTCATCACAAATGATAAGACAACTTCTGACTTTCTGATTTTCCTCAAGAGGAGAAGAGCATATTGTCTGGTTGTTTTAGCAAGTGTAAAGAAATGGTCTTAAGTTTGGACAAATTTGAAAGGGGTTAGTATTTGAAAACAACTAAAAATTATATGCAACCACACATGTTAGAAACGTCTTCCAACTCCCGAATAGAACTTGCAATCAATTGTTAAGTTGCTTAAGATTTCAAGAAACACAACTAGTTAAGTGTTAGAATTAAGCAAATGAAGACAACAAAGATCTTAACAAGATGCAAGCCAGGAATTCTGGTATGCGATGTAGAAAACTGAATGCAAACTTATGCTACCAGATACAAACTTCTGGTTACCACATACAAGGTAGAACCGAATTCGATCTAGGAAACCCTTGATACGAACCTAGAAAAGCACGATACGAACCAGGAAGTCATGGTGCGAGCAAATCTACTAGATACCAGCTTTCCCAACCGGATACGGACTTGGACCTGAAAAATGGGATGACAAATTGAGGAAAAATGATTAGAAAATGGGACTAAGTTGAAAAACGGGCCCCACGGTGGGCGCCAGAAATGTGTGTGTCAAATGTTGCACCTGTTACCTGCGACACAACACTTCAATAAGTCATTCTGTTAGTGATAAACAAAGGTTAGTGAGCATATCCAACCCTAACATCGACCTATTACTTTCTAACTAGGATGAGTGTAGTAAATAACATAACAACCCTCAGATTATGCTAATACCAGTGACATAAAAAAAACCTAGCATGAAATATTCAAGTTTAAAACAACTATTTGATTATTAAGCATGCATATTAGTCTAAAAATGAGCATTATAACCATGCATGAAAGTAATTATGGAGTGTGCATGAAGCTATGAAGGAATGGGTAGCATAAAAATGCTTTGAGATTCCTTCAAAATCTTGGCATAACAACACTACTATTCAAAATTTAAGGCTTATTATGAGCTCCAAACCTCTTCAATTTATAGAAGAATGGGAGAGAGAGAGAGGGGAGACAAGGTTCATTAATGGAGCCCCTAAGGTCATTAATGAAGTGTAAGAGCCATTAATGCCTTGGGCATTAATGAGGGATGGGCAAGAAGAAATATCCATTAAGGGGTCATTAATGAAATTCATTAAGAGGCATGGGAGGGAGTAAGTCTCAACTTTGTAAGTTGGTCCTTAGAGAAGTCAAGCTTGATAAAGTTGATTTTCTCAAGTGGGTTGAGTCCCTAATCACTTCCTTAATCGAATGTGACATCATTAGGAAGGGGGTTAAAATTAGATTAGGATTAGAAGAATGCTTAGCAAGGGTGAAAGGGGTAGGAAAGGTTTGAACCTAGGGTCCAAGTGGTTGAGTTGGGTTAGGTTGGGGGTTTAGAGGAATATTAATGAAATAATTTAAACTTGTTTAATTCATTCAAAAATAGGAAATTTAATTATTTAAACAACTTAATTGCTTTTTAATAATTAAAGGACTATAGCCAATTAATTAGATTAATCAAGTTAGGGGATTGGTTCTTTTGCAATTGATCAAATGATTTAGGACTTTATTTAATTCCTAGTAAATTAATCATTTTAGCCATGTATTTGATCGATTATTAATTTTGGCTAAAGCAATAACTTAGTGATTTTGATCACCTTAGGAAATTAAATTGATTCGAATAATTATGCCAAGCAGTGACAGAGTCATTTGGACATAGTCGAGGGTATGATCACACTTAGGGAAAATAGGGTCTTTAGTCATAGCAGACCAAATTAGGGTGGTTACACCCTGTAATTCTCTGAGATCACCCACTGGAAAGAAGTCATCGACATTGATCTGTGCTATCTTTGGGGGACTCACCGAATGATCCTCTTTTTTGGAGGAGGAGAAGGAAGAAATCACCTCAACTTCTGGTACATCTTCAGGCTTTAGGCCTGGATTCTTACTTTGTGGGGACCGACTTTCCTTTTTTTTCTTTCTCCTTTTGAGTGGCACTTCAGGCTCTGCAGCTGTCACTACTCCGATAATTTCTGATTTACACACTGCACTTAATAAAATAGCCAAGGATGGAGAACCTCTTGGCGGGGGATAGGAGCCTACCAGGGTATCTCCAAGACCAAAAGTTACTCCGGAGTTCGCTGCATCCATTAATTTCTGGGAGTGCTCAAACTTCTCGTCCAACTGATCCATTAGGGGGGCCAAAACGGGATACAGGACTTGTGGTGGGGTGCCAACTTTCTTTTTGTCATGGGCTTTGGATTGCTCCGGGGCCCGAGAACTTGAAGCTCCCAAATAGTGCTTGTCTGAATGGATACTCTTCGAGCAGACCTTCTCAAAATATGAGTAGCTGTGCTCAATTACTACTCTTGAGATGGCCTCGATGTCCAAAATTTCCAGTGTATCCCAATCTACCAGAGGGAGGTCCATCTTATCTACACCTATCTCTTTATACTCGAGGTCCTTTGGGGGCCCGGTGTCTGAAAAATTCTGTGGGAATATCCAGAGCTTGAGTTGTTCCATCATCCCTTTTTTTTAGCCTGGTGTAGTATCGCTTCCGAACATCGTAGTCATCCTGGCATTTGGCCCAAAAATCTTCTATGTATCGAACATGGGGGTTCACCCCCTTTAGCATCAACCCTGCCAGTCACCCAAGGGGATCATAATCCTTGCGGCGAAAAGAATATTTTTCTAAGTTAAGGCTACTTATCTCATTTTTAGCTCCCCGGGCCGCGGCTAGGGAGCAAGAGTATTCCCCGCAAATGAAAGGGAATGTTGGGGTGGTAACTTTCTTGGCGGCAGCCAAGGCATGAGCCTCCAAAATCTGCATGCAGAACTCTAACAAAACTACCATGTCCCCACAATGTTTGGGTAATAGGAAGGGCTCTTCGGATAAGCCGGACACCCGTATGCAAGTGTGCTGGGAAAACTGGATGAAGTATTGTCCCCACGCACCAACCAAACTCATGGCCTCTGGAGATAATTTGTATCCCCGATCACCAGCGATCACCTTGAGCCCGTGAAAGATGGAGGCGTCGTTGACTCTGCAAAAATGTGGGAAGCTCTGGTCCCACTGAATTTGGGGGAAGTGGTCCCATGGAGAGACCTAACCAGGTCCTTCCCCGAGAACACCAACCATTGTTAAACCTTGGATCCCCTAGGACTATCGGGTAAGTGTCCAGAGGACGTAGGAAGTCATGTAGAACTTCTTCTCTAAGTCGACCCTCCTCATCTAGGCATCTACATGTTTGTCAATGATATCAGTCCAGTTGAAGTGAGCCTTCTTGGTGGTCATACCATATAATAAATAATACATCCAGGGGGAGAATTCCTGGGCATGTGATTCCCCGAAGATCCTGCATAAGAAGATAATTCCCGCCTGGATGGAATCCTTAAAGTCGGAGTGAGGAATCTCTATCTGCATCTTCTTGTAGTCCTCGCGTGAAATTTTCATCCAATGTGTGTTGAGGTGGCTCTGGGCCATTTCTTCTGCGTCCTTATACTGCTAGAGGGCCTCGGCCTTGGTGAGAGAAACAACTCCTATGAACTGCGGGATACGCCACCCTTTGGCAGTGACATCATGGTCCAATGTGACGATGGACACCGGGAATCTGAGGGGAGTAGGGGAAACCAACACAACAGCCATACTGCATGGGTGATAACCCCTAGCCAAGAGAAAAATTAGCTCCGGCGCTTGTACTGAGCATGGAAAACTAGCTTCTTGAATGATTTTGGATGTCACTAAGTTAACTGAGATGGAGTCATTGGAGCGTCGAAGTTGATAGATCGTTTGAATAAGGCCCTATAATTTGGCCCAGGTGCCGACACTTGTGTCGATGATCTCTTTAAGTGCAGACTCAATTCGGGACCCATGAATTGTCTTGTTATTATTATATTTCTGGGTTAGCGGGAGCTTTGCTAATATCTTCTCTATCTTGTTCTTCTTGCTGGTGTTTGCAGAGACACTTGGGAGTTCTGGACTCTCGGGAGGTGAAGATCTTGAAGTCATTTCTTGCATACTTTAACATGTACCTGCAAACCAGACAACCGTCAGTACATAAACGTTGAGAGATTCTGGATTCCAAAGGTCTTGAGAATAACTTTGCCTTTTCACCTGAAATGGAGAATTGTTAGGGTATCCTAAATGAGATCATATGTCCAAAATTTCATATAGTTTTAACACATAAAATACTTCTCGCTTACCGAGGATCCAAAATGATAACTCAAAAAGAGGTCACGTGATGTAGAAAAGACCATATTAATTAACATGCTTGACACTAACTTGAAAAGACAGCAACCACCAGGAATAAGATAGGTGGCCCTGTTGCCATACTTTAACACGCGCCTACCCACTTGGCTGAGTAATGACAAAATCAGATAGTTGTTCTGGTGCGAGTGGTATGAATGCCATTTGGGATGAGTTTTAAATGTTCATTTGTGGGAAATAATTTTTCCATTAAGGTGGAAAGGATGTTGGAGAGAGAAAATTAACAGCCTACTGACAAGTTGACCTTTGCAATTGACACACCTACGTCCTCATCATCCAGGGCATCATCAACCAAGGTGGCGAGCCTTGTTATTGAACAGATGTGGTATGAGACCTCGTAAAGAATGGGGAAGACAATGTTTCTTTTAGGGACAACTCCCCTAACACCCAGCTAGATAAACAACCTCAGAAACACCACATTTCTAAGTAGAGAAAGAGTGAATAAAATACTGCAGACTCGCAAAATTTATAGATAGGGAAAAACCTACAACGAGCTACCAAAGCTAGCACAAAACACCCTACAGACTCTACCACATGGAGCACTTACAAGCTATTCACAGCATATAAAAAATACACAAGGTACAGCCAAAAATAGACAGATTTACAGACTCCCCAACAGGAAGCGGACGATATTTATAGAAATTTACAACCCAGGAGGGCAGGTGCCTTTCCTTCTAAGCTGGACGGCTACAAAAGGAAGAGGACATGCCAGACTCAAGGATAGCATCATGTCAAGCACCAGACGCAACCCTGGAGCAGAAAAGTGAATGAAAAAATACCAAGAACAGACACGAAAAAGGAAAAATGAACCAACCACACAAAAATAGCAAGAAATATGCAGAAAAATGAAACACAAAAGAAACACAACAAAGCTAGAAGAAAATAGAAAGAAAACACAAGGAAAAATCCCAAGGGCCTACCTAAACCTCGAAATGTCGAATGGAAAGACCTACAACTACTTCACTATGTCACCTAAACACTCCACCAGACTTGACGAACACACCTTTGCACCTTCTAGCCCAAACGTTTCGCTCAGAAAACAAATCGCTTCGCTCTCCAAAAAAGTTCACGAGAAGGTAACTTGTTTGCGGTGAGTGTAAAAATGACAAGGTAAAACGCCTTAAGTAATGCCTAGGAATGCGCATTAATTATTGAAAGTAACTTTGAGAAACACATCAGCAGTCAGGATCCGGACCCATAAACACCTAACGGTCATCCCTCTTCTGAAGAAAATAAAATGATCGCCAGGCACAGAAAATCCAGAATCACCCACTTGGGGACAACACTCCGGGACACAGATCCCGAAAGAAAAAATGAACCAAGCCAAAAACAAAAAAGAAAGCAAGGGAAAAAGGAAAAGGAAAAAGAAGGGGAAAAGAAAAAAGGGGACCCAACATTTTGCGCACAAAATGCAGGGAAGGGTATGCATGGCATAACAGGAACATTAACTGTTTTATTGGATACATACATTATGATACCTTGACATGCATATATGAGGAGCATATATTATGCATGGATGCATACTTTTCTTGGATATATGTATGGGAACATTCACAGTTGATTAGCATAGTTGTTTCTTTGCATATCTAACTGATTATTTGTTATGGGCATAACTGATTGACATAGTTGATTATTTTTTTTTGGCATAGTTGATTATTTATTGGCTGATTGCTTGCTATTAGCATAACTAGTTAAATGTCATTAATATGCTATAGGCATACTTTAGATATGCGGGAACATAAATATGTTGGCATTGGCATGCGGGAATTTATATATGTTGGCATATAATTACATTGACATATTTTATAGCTGAACACATTTAGTTTGCACTTGGTTATATATAGCAAACTAGTCATATGGTTTCATAAGATAAGATTTATGTAGTTATTCTTATGTTTAAATGGCTAACATCCTTGTTATGGATTAGGTCTTGATATCATGGGTTTGATATCGGTTGAGTCCTTGTGACTCATAGATCTTGGATCCACAGGTTGAGTACATGGAGACATCATGGACTTGATGTCGGGAAGCCATTACTCAGAGCATTTAATGAATATCATGGACTTGATATTCGGCCAATGTTGTTGATATCATGAGTTTGATATTGGTTGAGTCCTTGTGACTCGTGGATCTTGGATCCACAGGTTGAGTACATGGAGACATCATGGACTTGATGTCGGGAAGC
>MU224474.1:2750395-2762711 GCA_018584345.1 Thuja plicata | reverse complement strand
TGATATTGGTTGAGTCCTTGTGACTCGTGGATCTTGGATCCACAGGTTGAGTACATGGAGACATCATGGACTTGATGTCGGGAAGCCATTACTCGAAGCATTTAGTGAATATCATGGACTTGATATTTGGCCAATGTTGTTGATATCATGGGTTTTATATTAGTTGAGTCCTTGTGACTCGTGGATCTTGGATCCACAGGTTGAGTACATGGTCACATCATGGACTTGATGTCGGGAAGCCATTACTCGAAGCATTTAGTGAATATCAGGGACTTGATATTCGGCCAATGTTGTTGATATCATGGATTTGATATTAGTTGTCCTTGAGGCTCAGGGATCATAGATCCACATGAGAGTATATGGTGACATGATGGATTTGATGGACTTGGTATTCGGTAAGCCAATGTTCTTGATATCATGGATTTGATATGATGACATCATGGACTTGATGTCGGTAAGTTATTGGTGAATATCATGATTGAGTTTGTTAGACTCAAGGTTGAGTATGTGGTAGACATCATAGTCATAATGACTATAGGCAAATACTCGGAGCACTTGATGAATATCATTGGTACTTGATATTCGGAATATTATCATGGATTGATGGAATACATGTGTGACTTATGTTTTCATCATGTTTGATAAGATGATAGATGTGATATATATGACACTATTGGATAAGGAATTCATTGTGATTATCTTTTTGAGTCCTACTCTAGATGGGAGATCTATAGGTTGATCTTTTCCTCAAGTCCAAGAGGGAGTGTTAATGTTTTAGCCTTTGCGGCAAAGATCAACGCATTGGACAAAGTGGCAATAATAATAATTAATATATTGGATATATTATTAAAATATTTAATTATGATAAAATCAATTGGATAATAATAATAAATATAAAAGGTTATATTTATTATTAAGGATTGATTTTAATAATTAAATATGGAGCAAATAACATAAAAGAATATATTATTATTATGGACCCAAGATGACCAACTTGCGAGGCCAAGAGTTTATCTTAATAAGCTCATATATTAGAGCAGCTTGGATTAAATCCAAGAGGGACGACTTGCAAAGTGAATTTATTATTTCTAGATGCAAGTCGGCTAGGAATGATGGGAAAGGTTGTGACTCCTGGGAGTCATGATTATGTGTATAAATAAAGAGTTGTAAATCTGCCTAAGGAACACACCGAAAATATAATGTGATAAGTACTTGAGAAGATTTATAATTGCATATATTCATAGTATTTTCTCCTCTTCTTGTGTGATTTATATCAGACCTATTGGGCGAACTTCATCAGCAAATTAGAGGATCAAATTAGAAGGAAAAGAGCATATCCAAAGTACAATTTGGAGGCAAATTAAAACGCATATTATGAGCGAATAAAGGCAGATCTAAGGAATGAATTTGGGATTACTAAATAGCAAACTAGGGCAGCGAATTTATGGCGAGCTAGATCAAAGAGTGCAAGAGAGTTTGGAGATCGGTTTAGGGCATACTTGAAGAAGTAATCTTCACACCATTACCTAGCAATTTTGAAGGACAATATCAATACTATCCTTCCATTCTCTTTGTCTACTTTGCATAGTAATTTGTTTCAGTTTTAAAAGACATCTATAAATTGTATTTTCCTTGCAGAAATATGAAAACTTTAACAGATATGATCTACGGCGACATGCAATATGCCTATATGAAAGCAGGTGACGACTGACATAGGAATAATTACATTGTGCCATTTTGTGTGCGAGAGCCTTCAAACTAAAGGCAAAAGTTGGGTTTTGTGTAATTAGTTACAGGTTGCAAAAGAAGCGTAAGAACACAACTTGCTCGAGAATGGAGGCCAATTTTACAATGGACACCAAAAAACAACAAAAAGGGTTCAAAGGGTCGGTTAGGAAGGAGAGGTTGCAGGGTTTACTGAAATGTAAAGAGGATGATGTGGTTGATGTTGTGTTTGCGGTCTTAGGCCCGAAGTTTATGAAGAATAAACTTCACTGGAAAGTAAATCTTGACATTATCTCAATGGTCATTGCTTGGGGACTGGAAATTGGAGATGATATAGAAACAGTGAAATGGGTGGCTACTTCTCTATTTGAGGAGGAATTACTACTGGGTTTGGACTCTATTCTAGAATGGGTTGTGCCTTGAGAGATCCCCAATCCCAGTGACCTTGGAATTTACTGTATATTTTAGAATTCAAATCTTTGACTAACGTTTGGTATCTCTAAATGGTCTTGGCTGAATTCTGATTTCTTTGTCTTTTCCTTGTGTTTTTTTAGTTTTTTGGAATTTTTTGAAAATAAAACAATTACACCACTAATGGAAAATAAATAGCATTTCTGAAATGTAAACACATGCTGCAATTCTTATTATTACTGAGTTCTGAAGTAGCACAAACACGAGTTATCCAACAATCTAATATATTAGCTTCAACAAAAGATCAAAACAAACATACAATATTGTCCATGACAAGAATAAACACCAGCTATATGGGAATGCTTGGTGTGTGCCCCAAATTTGAAGAAATATTGTAATAAATCCACCAATGCTTGAACGAATGTTATGCCGCCCAATAATGAGAAAAGGGCTTCCTCTAAACCTCACGTGAGCTGCTAGAGTGAAATGCCTAAAGCCAATAAGTTGGCTGCCAGGCTAAAAATGACTCTCTCCAAAAAATGTAATGCTGATACCAAATCAATCACTTCCTCTATCAATCCAAATGCAATGAAATACCAATCCAATCACCAAAGACTTGTTGAGGTTTGCGTCCTAACAGTCCAGACTTGAGGATTTTGTCCCAAGCCACAAATCGCCCTCTAGAGCAATTCCACAATTCAAAAATTTCAAAAATGTCAAAAGGTAATCAACAATTAAACTTCCATCTCTTTATAACTCCTCTCAAGGGAAAATCGAACCCTAAAGGAGAAATACACTTAGCACTTTATAATAAAATAATATTTTCCCAAATAAAGGTGTCCATGCTATAGGAAAATTAATACTTTATTAAAATATTATAACTCAAGGCACCAAAAGGTCTCCAAATAATGAGAATAGTTTATAATAATTCGATACCTTTCAAACGAGCTATCACACGAAGGCATCCCTGACCAAATGAAGCAATTATTCCCTTGTTACTTCAAAATGGCTATAAAAATAGTCTTATTATAAATTATTTAATCGCTGAATTAGGAAATATTTAAATATATTAAAATATTCCCCTTTTGCCTCTAATAGCCCAAATCAACCAAATAAACATGAATCTGTCCATGTCACCTATCTGTGACTGATAATGGACGAGATGGGTCAACTGGCAGTCTCATCCCTAAAATTTAGGGATGCTCCTAGAAACTAGGGAACACACCCTGCCATCCTAAAACTAAAACCATGGAATGGTCTTGTGGAACCTCACATCTAGAAACCGCCACATCCTCCTAAAAAGTAGGGAAACCCTGAAAATCTACGAACAGCTCCAAACTGGCTCCAAACTACTTATAAAGCCAAAGTCTGGTCACTGTATGCACTGAATGAATCCCTATCCATCTCTGCTAGCCTACGAGACTCCAATGATAGGCCAACTCCTCTGTCTCTAATGTCCACTCTAGAAAGGGGACATGACAATCCTCCCTTCCCGGAGATTGCTTGTCCACAAGCAATGCAACACTATATCACCACCATCCCGAACATACTGTTTATATCATATGCAGTACTTTGACTATATCTACTGCTCCACTTTGAATAAATATGATATATCCCTAATGTCGGACACAACTCATCACCCCCCTGAAGTGCAAGTGCCATCACAAAACCATTTCCTGGATCCCACATCAAGGCATAGTTCAGATCGTACGGGATAGAGGTGAAGTAGATCACGTCATCACTGTTGAGTATCCAACCCTAACTACCCTTGTGACCAGGAGTTCACATGATTGTCCATTCTTCTCCTCTGTCATAACTCGTATCAGTAACCAACCCAAAATCAAACATGTACCAGTCCATGAAAGTCACCCCATAATCTCCCTCTGCCCAAAAAATAAAAATCTATGACCACTCATACAACTGAAACACTGTAACAAGCAATGCAGACTCTAGAAATGCTAAGTGGACCTAGCCAATGCAACCACTAACCCAGCTGGAGTCAAGGCATATGTAGTCTCCAATTAGTAGGGGTATAGCTACCTGAGCCAAAGAGAGATGTGATACCATCAAAGATGACTGAAGCATATCATTGACCCCTATCATAGAGACCTCTAGAGTGCTTGATCCACACATGAGAATCGTCCCAACACTATGAGAATGGAACCCCTCCTACCACACAATCCATACCAACATTCATCCAAGCCTGCTAACATAACACAGACCAACATCAAACACGGTATCAGTCAAGTGGTCCCAATAGTGCCAATCCAAGAAGGATACCCCATAACCTGTCTCCACCCCATAGACAAATCTCTCTACAATCTCATACTCCTAAAGTGTTGGGGTATCTATTGCCATCTTAGGGAAGACTAGATGATACTGACTAGGGTAACCATCGACCCAACTGGAATCAAGCAACATGAAGTCACCCATCAACAGTGCTATCGCTGCCCTATCATGCACGCCACATAGTTGTCTCGAGATCAAGATGAATGCACTAATTATGTCACTCATCCACATGTAAGCCTATGTATGTTGAAAGTTGATCCCTGAATCATGTATCACACTGGGATGCATGGTTTCACCCAACTACTGCACTACTATGATATAAAATCCTAGGTGTGTGGAATGAAGCAACTCATCAAGGATCCTCCAATCGAATGCACTACATAGGATGATACCAAGATCCCACACTAGATGGGAGTGCTCCCATAACCAAGGTGATATCATACTGAAATTCCTGTGAAATAAAGTGTCAAAAAAGAAAACACCTGGATCCCAACACAATCTGAACCCACATCCATCTGTCAAAAGAGAAGATACTGATAGTGGAAAGCGTCATCAACAACAAATCTCCCTGCAGTCACTGTGAAACTCCCACCACTGTGATTACCGTCCACAGCATCATGCCTACTAATTCCCACCCCATCCTGTAACCATGTCTCTGGATGAAGTCTCTGTGACATGGAGGTGATAACCTATGTCAAAAATTGAACGACATGATGATGGATTGTTTGATGGTCCCACAAACAATCCCACCCAAACTGTTGGGTCAGGTCTCTGCAGTTAATAACTCTATCCTCTAAAGATGGAAGTGCACTACCGCACCATGGATAGTAGAAATCTAGAACCAACTTCCACTTGTTTACCACCCAATCATCTACCAGAGGACTAAAATGAGAAGTGGAGTGTACTCCTCATGGTGCAATCAAGATGGAATCCCGTAGGCTCCCTCAATGGCTCTATGGCATAACCTTATCCAACCAACTCATACCAATGAATCATCTCATCATCACCCAATGGTCTAAACAAGGAGTGATATGCACTCATCACTGTGCAGTCAAGATGAAGTACAATAGGCTCTCAATGGCTCTGTGTAAAAATCTTACCCAATAAGCTCACCGTCACTCCCATTGGTCTCATCGCACGAATCTGAGTACAACTCATACATCTGATCTCCGAAGTCCAAACAAAAAGGACCTTTCATAGACAACAACTGACCACCCTGATTATGTTGTGAGATAAACTAGTGTCCATGGTCAGCTGTAGGTGGTGTAATAGTAGATTTTATCCCTAGAGGAGGGAACAAATCAACATGAGCACTGTATTCCCACTCCAAGGACACTATGTTGGTCTCCTGTGAAGATGTTGTAGGGATGTTATCGGAAACCATCACACAACTCTCTGGTGAGTCCACTAGTGTCACTGAGAAACTCTGTATTGTAACTGCATCTAATGATGAGTCTGTCACTCCCAGACTGTAGGTAAGCTCCTCTAACTATAAGTTCACCTTCTGAAGGGCTGCCTGGGTATACTCCAATGACTCACTCATCTCCTCAATCTCATGGGTGAGACGGTCAACTTCCTCCTCCTTCCGCATCAGGGAATCATAGCAGATGCAATCCTTCTCTTGAAGGTAACTCCGATCAGCCACTAACTCCAAATAATACTGCTTCAATATCCCCATTGCCTCATGAAGAGCATGGAACTCTGCCATGGAAAATCCACTACTATCCTGCTCATCAGTCATCAGAGCGCTCCAACTAAGCGTAGATAACATCTGTTGAGTGGCATCAAAGTGCTCAACCACTGTGTCTACCTTCCTTTCATCAACCCTGAGTTGTCTAATCAAGCAATGAAGGGTCTGAAAATGATAATTCTCAAGCATGTGTACTACCTATGGATCTGCACTATGGTAGGATACTGTGTCTGAGTTCGGTACATCTTTGTACAGGGTATCCAGTATGCATTCACTAATGCATTCATCCTCATCTATAGTACTGCAACTTTGAACCTCTAAGACCACCTCCTAAGTCAATGATGAAATTGTTGTCACCACACTATGCTCACTCTCATCAGTTCCCCATGTGTTCGCACATACAACCGAATCATGATCCTGGAATTCAGTGCCAATATGAGTACACACTGCTCTGATCTAAGAAATCAGACTCATCATGACATGAATTGTCATCACACAATGCCTCTAAAATACCTATATTTGGATTACTCTCCTATGCAAACTCACCAAAATCAACCTGACCCTCTGTATTACTTGTTGTTCCACCCAAAACAATGTTGGCTACATGTGTTTTAGTCCTATTTATAAATTTTTCATTTGCATCATCACAGAAGATTTCTTGTCCCATTTGGGTTTGCCTTGTTTTTGTCATCTTGTTTTCTTTCATTGCCCATTTATCAATCAACGTTGACATGCCTGATTGATATTCACTGAACTCCTAGACAAAACTCTTCATTTCTCTAACCAAGTCATTCATTTGTTGATTTATTTTAATATGTTGGTCTTTCTGTTTGGTCATTATTGCCTTACCAGTTGTCAACTCAAAGCATAAATGTGTAGGCTAACAACTACCTAGTTGCTTATATGAATTACCAAAACCTTTTTTCAAATACCCAAATATTGGATTGATTTATCAAAACCTTTTATCAACTATCTAGTTGTTGATATGAATTATCAAAACTTTTTTTGTAGTCATCTGTACATAATCCTACAGGCTGGCAGGATGTAGGCTCTGATACCACTGAAAGATCCTCAATCCCAGTGACCTTGGAATTTACTATATATTTTGGAATTTGAATCTTTGACTAACATTTGGTGTCTCTAAATGGTCTTGGCTGAATTTTGATTTCTTTGTCTTTTCCTTGTGTTTTTTTAGTTTTTTAGAATTTTTTGAAAATAAAACAATTACACCACATTTATGAAATGTAAACACATGCTGCAATTCTTATTATTACTGAATTTTGAAATAGCACATACCCGGATTATCCAACAATCTAATATATTAGCTTCAATAAAAGATCAGAACAAACATACAATATTGTCCATGACAAGAATAAATACCAGCTATATGGCAATGCTTGGTGTGTGCCCCAAATCTGAAGAAATGTTGTAATAAATCCACCAATGCCTCAATGAATGCTATGCCGCCCAATAATGAGAAAAGGGCTTCCTCTAAACCCCACGTGAGCTGCTGGAATGAAATGCCTAAAGCCAATAAGTTGGCCGCCAGGCTGAAAATGATTCTCTCCAAAAGATGTATTGTTGATACCAAATCAATCACTTCCTCTGTCAATCCAAATGCAATGAAATACCAATCCAATCACCAAAGACTTGATGAGGTTTGCGTCCCAACAGTCCAGACTTGAGGATTTTGTCCCAAGCCACAAATCACCCTCTAGAGCAATTCCACAATTCAGAAGTTTCAAAAATGTCAAAAGGTAATCAACAATTAAACTTCCATCTCTTTATAACTCCTCTCAAGGGAAAATTGAACCCTAAAGGAGAAATACACTTAGCACTTTATAATAAAATAATATTTTCCCAAATAAAGGTGTCCATGTTATAGGAAAAATATTACTTTATTAAAATGTTATAACTCAAGGCACAAAAAGGTCTCCGGAGAGTGAAAATAGTTTATAATAATTTGAGACCTTTCAAACGAGCTATCAAACGAAGGCATCCCTGACCAAATGAAGCAATTATCTGGTATTACTATGAAATGACTATAAAAATAGTTTTATTATTAATTATTTAATTGCTAACTTAGGAAATATTTAAATATATTAAAATATTCTCCATTTGCCTCTGATAGCCCAAATCAACTAAATAAATATGAATCTGACCATGTCACCTATCTATGACTAATACCAGATGAGATGGGTCAACTGGCAGTCCCATCCTTAAAATTTAGGGATGCTCCTAGAAACTAGAGAACACACCATGTCATCCTGAAACTAAAACCATGGAATGGTCCCATGGAACCTCACATTTGGAAACTGCCACATCCTCCTAAAAAGTAGGAAAACCCCCTAAAATCTACAAACTGCTCCAAACTGGCTCCAAACTTCTTATAAAGCCAAAATGTGGTCACTGTATGCACTGAATGAATCCCTATCCATCTCTGCTAGCCTACGAGACTCCAATGATAGGCCAACTCCTCTGTCTTTGATGTTCACTCTAAAAAGGGGACATGACATGCCTGGTGTGGGAACGAACATCTCCGAGGGCATCGTGGATGAGGAGGGCAGAGAATTTGGCATCATCTCATTTGTTCCTTGGATGGGGAAGGTCGACAAAGAGGCCTATAAATTGAAGATTTATGTATCTTGGGAGAATTTGAAGGTGGCTATTTGCAGGAATGAAAGTGCAAAGAATGAACTTACATGTGCTTTTCCATAGGTGGTGCCCAAAAAGATGAAAACACAAAGTGTTGGAAGGGTTTGACGAGGCCGAGGTCAAATTAATGAGCAATAAGCGCAGTTTTTTTAATCCAGTTGACAACCTTTTGGGGTAGTAATTAAATGGTTGTGTTTTTTTGATTCACTGAAATATGTAATAGTTATATGAAGAATCATATTTAGTTCGATAGGAGAGCCGGGTCTGGTTTGACGAGTTTTTGAAAGCAAGATTAGGCTAAAAAGGGCTTCAAGTGTTGATATTTTATCTCTTCTCTGTGAAACTATCAAGAGTTATTTTGTAAGGGATGGGTGTAGGGTCATGGCAATTTTGGATTGGACATTTATGTTTTTTGTTTACAACTAAAAGATAGGGGAAGGCGGTAGGGTTAAAGTGACATGATCAAAACAATAGACACATTTCATGTATGTAAATCCTTATTATTATTAATAAAATTAAATCATATTACTGAGCAAAAAAAAAAAGAATCTACAAAATAAAATATTGAAGAGTTAGAAAGAAAAATGAAAACATATTTTATGATTATCAAATTATCAATAGTTGTAAACTTGTAAATTTGAAATTTGTAGCTTGCAAGATGCATGTGAAAGACTCTAAATATTATACCTAGTGTTTGAGAGGTTCTTTCTCTCTTGGACAACTCTGAAGAGATAGCTTTTCGCTTGATCCCCTATAATTTTCCAATTCAGCTACGAGGCCTCTCACCTCAAACTCAAGTGTCATCCTTTGAACGCATGCAATGAGGCCCTCCATAACCTCTCCATTGGAATGTGAGAAGAAAAAATGAGGGTTGAGGAAGTATCCTTTTGCATGAATGGGTTGGTGGAACTAATTGTTCCACCTCCTATCAATAATTTCCCATATGGGATCAAATTTGAGGCAGTCCCCCTTGTATGTTATAGACTCAGACTCCTTGGTCCTATCCATAGCCTCATAAAGATACCTCATTAAGGTATGTTCCCAATCTACCAAGCAGAGAACTCTAACCAAGGGCTACAATTGAAAAATACAAAAAGATTAATCATTAAAGTCACAAATTAATAATTAAAGACTTGAATTTTAAAAAAAACAATATTCAAGTTTTGAAGTTACACTCTATAGCTCTTTATGCAAATAAGTTGTCAAAAACAATGCATGCAACACCCTCTCCTTCAAGCTTCTTCGGATAACTTGAGTTTACCCATGCTTGACTACCAAACATTTGTTTCGAAGACATCAATGAACCAGGAATGAATCCTTGTGACACCCAATCTTACCAACTCTTTCCCTCAAGTGTGTTCTCTCATCAAGTGAAGAACCCAAACGTGATTGTAGATGTGTTTTGAGATCCTCCTTGCACCCTCTACAATTGGTGTCGCCCAATCTAGTTTGCCTACGTCCTCCAAAAGAAGGTCAAGGACGTGTTGCACAAAGTGTCTACAAAAAGTGTCATATGTTTCCCTTGGAGGATTCTACCAGCCATCACATATGTTGTTGCATTATCAGTTAATATTTGCACCACATTTTCACCCACCTCCATGACAACTTGCTCCAACATTAGAGCCAAAAGTTTCAACATTTTTCACTTTGTTGGAGGCATCCACCGATTTCAAGAAAACCGCATTATTTTTGCAGGCAACCAAAAAATCAATGATGGTGCGATTTTTCCCATCCATCCACCCATCAAAAGAATAATGTAGCCATATCTTTTCCATTCCCCTATTTGCTCTTCCACCACTTCTCTTACCCTATAAACCGCATTCACAAGCAACATATAGGTACAAAGTGACACCCTATAAACTGCATTCACAAGCAACACATAGGTACAAATTGAAATTAAATATACAATTTTGATTAAAAAAACAAAAAATAGCTTAAATTCAACAAAATTAGTAATTGTTATATAAAACTAAAAGAACATAAATTTAGTCTAAATTTTAAACTCAACATAAGTTATCAAAAGTAAAACATTTAAAACAATTGGACTGACATCTCACTCAAGTTTCCGCAAGAGAGCGCCTTGTAGCCTTTTCTTGAAATTGTCAATGCGGTAACCAAATTATGCTAATAAGGATTGTCTATCACATTGAAAGGGATGTTAAATTACCAAAAATAGCACATGCAATGTCTACATGCTTATGTGCCTCGCTATTCCACCAATTTAATTCCAATGATGGTTGTGCTCTAGGTGTGTTTATGTACACAAAATAATCACTTATAAACAACACTGATGGTGATGCTCTACTAGAAGTAGTTGAAGTGGTGGCTGAGGTGGTGGTGGACTTGCGGATACATGGTCCACTGTAATTTCCCCTTTCTAGCTCATCAATTTATGATGTGTTGTTAGCCCATTTTGTTTTGGTCTTGTGGGCTAACCAACACTTCATAGGGATCATAGAGGGATTTGACCTAGGCAATTTCAGATTCAGGTCAATCAGAGTTTATTAGACAGGTTTTCAAACACTTAATATTTATAGTAAGTCAACAGAGGGCTCAGTGGATGGCATTTCAGTATTGGACTTGGAGCGTTTTGTCGAGCTCTTTCCAACGAGCTATCATACATGAGATTCTGAGTTCGTTTGTTATTTTATTTTAATGCCTGAAGATTTAAATAGTTTATTTAATAAAGTGACAAATATATTAAAGTACATTTTATTAAAGTCACTTTATTATTTAAAAGTACATTTTACTAACGAAATGATATTTTAAAAGGAAAATCATCTACAAGGCATGGAAAATATCAAGAAAAAACAATCGCGATTAAATAAGGGCCAAAAAAAACAACCCAAGAAAATAGGGGCAGAAAAGCAAAAATCATTGAATTGTAGGAAAGGGCAAAAAAGTGATTTTCTTTATCCCACATTGTCAAAATGGGTGATTGAGCTCTTAGAAAGTGTTATAAAAGTGTCACGACTCGACCTTTGAGACTCCTTATTTTTCGGACTTGTCTTGCGACATTTTGACCTTGTTGACCAAGTCGTTCTGATTCGACTAGGTCATTTTCTAGATGTTATGTTTTTCTAGTGGATTTTCTCATTATGGTTTTAAGTAGCGGTAATTATAAACCTTAGATTAGTTACGATGACTAATGTTATGAGAATGTATTTTTTTTTATATATATATATCATGATGTTTATTTAAATGGATGTTCGTGTTATGATTTATGCATATATGACGAATTATGACATAATTTCAATACATGTGATGACTATGGATAATGGTGTTTAAATTAAATGATTTAGTTCTGATTTATGATTATCATGTACTGATACAGTATTCGACGTCGAGTATGTTGTTGGATGCAGGACAAAAGGCGGGAGTGTGGTTGAGGTAGGGAAGGCTAGCTTCCAGTTCTGGAGTTGCGGATGGTCTGGTTGGCCGGTTTACGCACACACCACCTAGAGTTATTGTTTAATTTAGTTAACGTGTTAATTGTTTTGGTATTCGAATATCTAAGTGGATAGAAATGAATAAAGAAATATAGAA
>MU224474.1:2720731-2750295 GCA_018584345.1 Thuja plicata | reverse complement strand
CTTCATATAGTATGTGATTATGTATGACTTGAGTCGACTTTGTATCTTCGACTATGTCTCTTATCGACTTTCCGCTTTTCTTGTTACTTGATGATGTGGCATTTTGTGAGTAAATGCAGTCTTTACAAAAAGAGATTGAAGAGCTCTCTTTGTATATGCTTTTGATATTGATAAAATTGGCAAACTTGTGGAGATTTCTCTCTTGGGCTTTGAGGATGCAAACCCTCTTTGCTTTCAATCTTGACGCCATTGAAAGATATGGTCTTGAGATTCATCTTGGAGATTTGAGGTAAAATCTGAAGTTTGTATTGAGTTGCCAAGATGATTTAATTTCAAGAATGAGCTTGTCTATTATGGAATTATAAAGTTTCAATTCTATAGCATTCGATTTCTCGGAGTAAATGGAAGAGTTTCATTGTTGATAAACACCAAGACTGGGCCAAACCTTTACACCAATAGATGTGACTGTATTTTGCTGTTCATTCTTCCTATATTGTGGCCATACCTCTACCTGGGCTGTCCGTGGGCATTCTGATAAGGTAAATCTGCTTATGGTGGACGCTTATATCAGCAGTATAAGTGATATCCTTGTTGCAGCTTGTATCTGGGTGACCGTCTCAACAGCAGGGCATTCCACTGCATTTTGTGCATTTCTAAGGCCAATAGCTGGGCTAACAATATTGTTGGTAAAAACACCGACAGTGCTGGAGCATTTTCAGAAGTGTTAGAACTGAAGTGGGGCTTCAAACATCACTCCAAACTGGTTGTTAACGTTGTATCAGATCTGCACTACTTCGGTTGTAACAAGAAGAAGAACTATACTAAGTCTGCTATATTATCTTTTGAATATGTAATACTTGAGAAAAAAGAATCCATTAAGCTGTGTAGTTTGTCTATGATCTGCATTTGTCTCTCTTGTATTTTCTTTGTTTGCAAGCAGTGTTATTTACAATACTTCTTGGGGTTAAGAAATCTGAAGTTGCAATTAGAAACTTAAATTCCAAACCAAAACAACTCAGAAAACTACCTGTCCAGTTTGTGTGCAAACTGTTCTGTTTGACAAAATTCCCCAAAAAAGGCGTTAAAATATCAGAACAGGGGGTATCTTACATTTACTAAGAGAGCCCACTATGCTCCGAAGTGCCTCTTCTTCTACTTCAAAGGTTAATTGGAGCACCTTGAAATTCAGCTATGGATGTTGACACGGCTAGTTTTGCCCTTTCACTTTGCAATTTTTTCTCTTTCATGGCTGCAAGTATGGCATTACTTTCACTTTATATTTCCTTAGTGGCCCGTGGACAACCCCTAGCATCATGCTTACTGATGCCTGCAAGGTGGTATTTGAAGTGGTTTATGCCTCTATAAAATAGTTTTTCACATTTAGTGCATATTACCGACCTATGCTTCAATCCTTCAAAAGCATACTTCCAAATCTTGTCTCTAGAACTTTTAGGATAAGTGCCTACATATCCAAATGGGCATTGCCTCTAATGATGGGGCAGACCCTAAAGTTGAACAAATTGTAGAACCTTCTCTTTTTGCCATTATAAATTAACCTACACATGCAAAGTGAAAGCAAGGTTAACGTTTTAATAAAAATTTAGCAAAATAAATTACTTTAATTCAATTTAGACATAGCTGAAAATTGAAATTTAAAAAAAGAAGTGTTTAAGGTTTGAAAAAAAAATTAAAAAGTTGAGATTATTGAGAAAACTGTGAAAATTTGGTAAAATTTGTCAAAAATAGAGTTAAACTTTGTTCTTTTGACTCTAAATCAATTTAGAGTACTTTGGAAAGGTCATTGTTGATTTCCTATAAACCTAAATGGAACAAAAAAGTGTTAATCAACTGATGAAGATCTAATGGAGATGATGAAGACCGAGTGATACCAAGTATCATGATTGTAGAAATGGTTAGATCAATTGTTGTTTTGTCATTGATGTCAAGCAATTGATTATTTATTTTTATTATGTTACCATATCTTAAGAGAAGTTAAATGGGTGACAAATACATATCAGAAAATGATGAAGTAATGATGATATAGTTGTTTGCTACTATATATTTGATGTTATCAAATCGGTACAATTGATTGATTAAGTCGGAAATTGCAAATAGTTAAAGTTATGACTGAAAGAGTTATTTTACATAGCTAGACAGAGTCAATTGGTAGAGTTTATAGTGTTGCTTATTAGTATTTGTAACAGAGAAATCTCTTAACCGAGTGGATTTAACTGTCCTATTTGTAAATTCTAGAAGTAGGTGACATTCCAAAAGAGTGTTTAAAGACCTCTAACAAGGCCACTCCTAACAGGGTGAAGATCCTAACAGATCTGAGGTAAATCCCCTAACTGAGTCACATTTAGCAAATGTTTGTAATATTTAACAGGATAAGTTCTTAACCGAGCGTACTTCAGAAGGGTACAACTTTATTGTGGGTCACAATTCCCACAGAGGTTTTTTCCCAAATAGGGATTCCTCGTTAAATCTGGTGCCAACTGAGTTAAATCTAGAATCAACTGTGTTAATTTGATGTTACTAAGTTTGAATGATTGATTTACATATTTGAAATGTATGGTTGTTTAAGTTATTAAGTTGTTTGGTGAATCGGTTATTACTGTATTCAGTTCTACCGAGTGAATCAATGAGTTGAGGTAGAGTTATGTAAGTCGGTCATAGTTACCGAACACCAAGTGAAAGACAAGCATTTAGCACCGAAGATGAGTTAGACACCGAGTAGTGAATGATGACAGTTACCGAGTTGCAAAGCAAGTTTTACCGAGTACAGGATATTGATTGTAAATGATGATGAGATCGAATTTAATGCGAAGCGATGATAAGTTGGATGAGGATAAGAATTAAATGAAGTTTGTTAGAAGATATACGAACGTAAAAATTCAATGAGAAGATCTAAGGCGAAGATCAAGCGGTTAAACCTGATTATATGAGTTCCAAGAAAAGTTCAAGTTCTGAGGTAAAAGTGAAGTGGTTTACCGAGTTGAGATTATGAAGAAGATGAATGATGGAAAATCTAATTAAGAAGGTTAAGCGGCAAAAGTATGTTTATATAAAGGATGAGAACAAATAGAGAAAATATACAGAGAGGATGGTGAATTGAACAGAGAAGAAGAAGAAGCTGAAGAACAACATTTACCAAGCAGAATAGAGAAACGGAGATTGAAGAATCTACAGTCTGAGAAAGAGATAAATGGAGTATGTGATATCAGTATTCAATTGAGCATAAATGATCTAACACAAGAAAAGCTAGTTGTTATATTTATAGATCAAAGTTTATAGTGTTGCTTATTAGTATTTGTAACAGAGAAATCTCTTAACTGAGTGGATTTAACTGTCCTATTTGTAAATCCTAGAAGTAGGTGACATTCCAAAAGAGTGTTTAAAGACCTCTAACAAGGCCACTCCTAACAGGGTGAAGATCCTAACAAATCTGAGTTAAATCCCCTAACTGAGTCACATTTAGCAAATGTTTGTAATATTTAACAAGATAAGTTTTTAACCAAGCGTACTTCAGAAGGGTACAACTTTATTGTGGGTCACAATTCCCACAGAGGTGTTTTCCCAAATAGGGATTCCTCGTTAAATCTGGTGTCAACTGAGTTAAATCTAGAGTCAACTGTGTTAATTTGATGTTACTAAGTTTGAATGATTGATTTACATATTTGAAATGTATGGTTGTTTAAGTTATTAAGTTGTTTGGTGAATCGGTTATTATTGTATTCAGTTCTACCGAGTGAATCAATGAGTTGAGTTTTGAGCATTAAGTTTTGATTTTGTCTGATTCACCCCCGCCCCCCGTCAGTGGACCAACAAAAAGAAATAAAATATTTTTTAAAACAAAAAGACAAAAATCAAAAAACCTACCTAAGAATCCAATTTTACTTTGAAATTCACTCAAAATATGCTTCAAATCCACTAAAGTTGTTGTAAATGACCTTGGAGAAGGTTGTGAGGCTGTTTTTGTCTTGAGGAGCAAAAGAGAGCCAAAAAAAATGAAGTGAAAAACATGTTTTACCTTCCCGGTTCTTTTATGGCTCTACAGCCGAGTTTTTGGCTTGAACTCCCCAAGTTTTTATGCTAATAAATGACAAGTTTACTCACCAGCCAAAAAAACTTGCGAGTTTTTGAAAACTCGTCAAGTTTTTGGCAAGTTCATCTATGCTTATGAAGGTAACTAGGAAATATCCTTGATGGCTGGTAGCAAGTCAAAAGATTGATTGATGCTAGTCAAAGGTTTATTTTGACTTTTTTGAATAACGATCCACAGTACAAAGTAAATGAATACAAAGTTTCATCTAGCATGTCTACTAACAAAGAGTAAAAAAAAGTTGAAGGGTTGTCACAATAATTTACCAAGTCTTCAAGAGTACGCCATGTAAAGGACCACTATAGCATAGATCCAATTGCTACAAGACTACCCTATTCCCAACATTGGTCAAAATCAGCACCCAGACAGTGATGGAAGCTAAAAAGGTAAACAAAGATCATCAATCTTTGGTAGATCCTACCCAAACTTATCCATGTAACTCTATTGAGATTGTGCCTAAAAAGACAATTCAGAGAGAATGTGCATTAATTATAAGGTCATAGATAAAATACCTATTTAAAGAGAGCACCCTCTTCCACAAATCATGGTTTTTTAACCAGCATATTAAATACTTTAGAAATTTGGATTTGAGATATGAGTACTAACAAGCGAGGACCTAGGAGTACATGTGGAAAACAATATTCAACACATGGCAAGTCTCGTATAAGTTGCATGTACTCACTTTTCTGATGAATAATGTTCCTATTATTTTTATGGGCTAGATGAATATCATAAATTCTTGTATCATTGTTTACTTAATATTATTGGTTTTTAACAAAATAAATAAAAAGCGTCAAAATATATTTGAGACAAGTTTTGCATGTATTTAAGGAAACATAAATTATTGCTCAAAGAGAAAATTATTGTAATTTTCACAACTACCATTTGTTCATGTAGAGCATGTGGTTAGAAATGGTGTGTTAAAAAGTGGTAGCCATTGAATGGTGACCTAATCTTTCTAATGAATAGAAAGCAAAAAGCTTTATTGAGGATGTCCAATAATTAAGAAATTTCACCATATCATTCTCCACAATGGTGGCACTATTGTATTCCATAAAAAAAAGTTACAACTCCTTTACTTGGGGTAGAAATCAGCTACAATTTTAGATGGAAACAAGTGACTATGCTATGTGAAATCCTATTTCAAGGAGGTAAGCCCCTTTGATGCTTAGAGTTTTTTCATTATGCAATTTTGAATTATTACACAAAATAAGTAATCGAATGCTTTTGTTCAAGAAATTATGAAATAAAAGAATTATATAAAGCTATGCTCCATGGAGTTTCAGAGACGGGGATGGCAAGGGACGATGGGATGTGCTTCTAGTGTGGAGTTCGTTTGGGCCAAGTTTTAAGGGATGGTAGGGGATGGTTGTTAAAAAAATAGGGGAATTTTTAAAAATATAGAGATTTTCAAATATGCATATCATAACATTGATAAAGCATTCATCATAGACATTTTAATTATTATTAATATATTATATAATGATATACAATATATTTAATATTAATATGATTTAATAATTATTATATAAATATTATCTTTACTATATAATGATATATAATATATTTACTATTTTTCATTATTAACTATCAATTATAAGTATTTCATTATTATCATTTATACAATATATTATTTAAATTATATTTAATTTATTTAAACTATTGTTAATAATTATTAATTATTAATATTTCCATAAGAACACACTATGGTACTTTATATGATCAAATTATTAAATAAATTATTGAAATTATTCATCAGGATTTCCTGTAAATAAAAATATTAATATTACTCTCCCATTTCTGAAAGGTTTTTGCAGGCGAGAAGGAACACATGGGTACAGGAAAATACCGTCCTTGCATCTCCATACCATCCATAATATGGGTGTGTTGGAAGTGGATTCACTCTGAGAAGGGGTGGGGGAGTGGGGGAGGTGAATCAGAGTGAGACAGAGTTAAACAAATATAAGAGATTAAAACTGAGAACACCCTCCAATGTAAAGATTGAAACCAATTGACAAATATTGTTTAAACCACTATAAGACAGATACAAGACCATCCAATAGGAACAGCAATCTATGACATAATTATATCAAAGCAAGTTTATAATCATTCAACACATAATGAATGATCATTCAATTTTACTTTGTTGTTTTGAACACAAACTACACAAGATACGCAGATTTTGGAACTTGAGAATCTGAGATGCAAAATGTATCAAAGGTAAATGTATGAGAGCATACACTAGGATGAAGTGAGATGAAACAAAGTTCAGATATACTGAATAATAGACCACAATAAAATGAAGTGACAATAGATGAGACAAATGAGACAAGATAAATAACCACATGACACAAATATTTGTCTAGTGGAAAACCCTCCTGGGGTAGAAAAACTACTCCAAACCTGTAAATTTTATTAATCCAAAGAGCACCAACTCAATACATCCAAGTTAAGCAGCACCAACTGCAAGGAGCACCCACCCCTGAATCTCAACCAATATATATGCCTCTGAAAGTAGACCCAGATAACCTTATAATTACAATGTATGCATGCAATTACAAGATTACATGAGAATACTTAACTTGTCACAATGATATTCAACGAATACAACTAAAAATGTACTATAATATCAGTAAAATACTTTCACTTTCAAGTATCTGTCAGAGTATCAGAGAAAGAGCAAATACAAACTGATATCAAAGCTCTGTTATAAAACCAGAGTCTCACTAAAACTTTAAACCTCAACACAAATGATATTCTGAATATTAACTCCTTTCTTTTCTGGTAAACCCAAAATAAAAACCCCTCTCTTGATTTTCAAAGTTCACATATATACACAAGAATATACAGATAAACGTATAAATCCTGTATATTCCAATAACTGTCTCAAACTGTCTTGCTGTCATAAAAAAAACTTCTTCAATGGTAACCCTCGACATAGGGTACCCAAACCCTAGGAAGGGTTTATCATATAACAAATAATGTGCTGAAAATAAATCTTTCCCAAAAATTTCTGAGACTCTCTTTCACAAATGAAGCAATTTCCTTAACAAATGCTTAACTAAACCTCTTTTTTTGTTTCCTCAGACTCAGTTAACAAACAATAAAACAAAACAAAGGTACCTGGAAACATCCCGAGAAATCTGTGAAGCTTTCACCAAAGGAACCAAAATAACCATCTGAAAGCTCTAAACAAGCTGCATACCATAGTCAAAACCCAAATCCATAAATCAAACAATGACTTCACCATGGCTGATCCAAAGCTCCTCATGGCGGCGGCTGAAACAAAATAGGGTTTGAGGAAAGATCAGAAATGCCTCTCATTGTCATTCAAAAACCACTTTATTCGAAGCCCTCAAACCAAATGAACTGTTTTTGAAGTCCACCATATAATAACCCAATGTGACGTGTCCACAAAGGTAAATGATATCATAAAGATATTAACTTAGGCGCACACAATGTTCCCCAAGATATTGAATACATTATTAATCCTTGACACAAAAGGATTCACAATCATATTGCCACATCATCAAAATGGTCAAGTCAAAGTTGCTTATAAATATAAGTAATATATATATGCCACCTAAGCACCACGAGCATGTTTTTTGTCAGCAAGGACAAAACTCAAGGAGGGGCAACAGGGTTTGGGGGTAAAATTACTGGGGATGCATCCCTGTGGAGCATAGATATAAAGAAAATGTTTGCCATATATATCACAAAGAACTCCAATATTTACAAGAACAATCAAATTTGGTAAGCAAGCAACGACAAATGAACAGTTTACATACAAATCAAATACAAACGTGTGACTGACAAGTTTGCTGATATATTGTCTAGACTCTAGACCACCTTTGTTTTCAACTTGGGCACTATAACACCTTAAACTATTCGTCCATTGAGCATATAGTGAAGAATATGAACAAAAACAGGCAAATTTTAGAGATGTTTAAAAGCATTGTCAAGGGGCAAAGAGTCAAGATTTTGAGACCAAGACAGTTTTCTCTACGAATTGGGGAAACTTTGTGTGTTTAACAAACTAAGAGTTCAACTGATAATGGAAGCTCATAGTACATAAACAGATTTTTGAGATGTATAACTATAGCAACATTGTAAAAGGGCAAAAAGTGACTTGGGGATCAATGAATATTACTTACTATCTTCAATATGGTTCTCTATACAAATTGGGGAAACAAATTAACAGTTAGACTGATGAGGGAAGCTTGTAATACAAAAATTGTTAGTCATTTGGGTGTGGCAAAGAGATTGGAACATTTAAAAGTGTATGCTTGGAAAAACACACAAAATGATAACGAAAAGTTCATAAGGTGTTATGTTTTGTGTAGCACAAGAAGGCAAATTTCAGATGGTATTGTGTTCGTATATGTCACTATCAGTTGCTTTGAATCCACAAGAGAGCAACTCCATTAATTTTGAAGGTATGCATTTTTAAAGAAAGGATTCAGAACTTGTTTGTTGTTTGTAGTTCAGTTTAGCAAGGTATGTATTCTCATTCCACGAAAGAAGACACTTGAGGCCAGGGATGTGTCTGATACATTTTACGCTAATGTTTGTGTTTCTTTTGATTTGCCTACTTTTATTATATTTGGATCTCTTTTAAGATATATTTGGGCTTTCTTTTGATGTTGTAAAAAAAAGCTGCAACGTAAAAAAAGAAGACTGGATTCAGAAATCTGACTAGATAAAAAATGCATTAAGAATATAAGACCAGTTCACCTCCAACTGCAAGAGAGGTTGAAAGTGTCTCAAGTTAAGTGTGAAGCAAGACATGATAAATATAAAGTTGAACACAAATTCCAAGTTGAGATAAGGTGCAGCTTTACTCGAGAAAGAAAGCCTAAAGTTAAATCAAAGAAACTAAAAATACTTGGGTATGTTCCATTTGAAATTATGAACAACTGGGCAAAAATGCATTCAAATTAGACATGCTTCCAGGGATGAAGTTATCTAATGGACTTTTGTTGCCTTCTATTGAAGGCCTTGAAACTGGTGATCAAGAAGAGATGGACAAAGATATAGACAAGGACATTAGAGATAAGAAATTATGAAAGTTGGCAAGTGGGCTTTAAAGGACAATTGCCAAGCAAAGATTAGTTGGGGGTATTTCAGATAGAAAGCGGAGGAATTATTCTCATCTCAAATTTTCATTATTTTGGGGACCTAAAATCTCCTATTTTATTCGAGTTGGATCATAAGAGTTGGTTAAATTCTAACTAAGTCACTAATCTAAAATCATTATTCAACTTTACTAAGTATGCAACTTGAAACATTGTCAACACTCTTGGCAAGACAATTTCAACAAGAAATAGACTTTGCACATAACACAAAGGCATGAATTAAAAAACACGATATTTCCACACTCCATATAATTGATTGACAGCTTTTGGTATTTTTCCTCTTCTGTTGCTTCTCACATTATTCTTCATGCTAACACATTATTGAACTTCTGCATTGCAGCCTACTCCAAAATGAGTGTGGTTATAGTACTCTTTGGCAACAAATCCGACCTGAAAGATGTCAGCAAGGTTCCAATAAGAGGGAACTGCATTTGCAGAGGTTCGAGATTTGTGCTTTATAGAGACTTCTGCCCTGGATTCTACAAATGTCCAATTAGCTTTCCAAACTCTTGTTAAAGAGACCTAAAATGTTCTAAGCAGAAAAGCATTCTTCTACCAGGACCAGAGACCAGATGTAAAACTAACTAATGGGAAATCACTAACAGTTGTTTTGCAGGAAAAAAGATATTGAATCTTAAAAGAAACCAACAAGAAAAGCCTGGTGTTGTTCTGGACATGTGCATCCATACTTCAAGCAGGGAGAAATTTTCTGCATTATGTGACTGCCTTGTTCCACTGTTAGGGATTTCATTCAGTTTGAAGCATCATATATTCTTGCTCTAACGCTTGCTTAACAGCAAGATGGGATTCTTTTATTAGTCTGGCCTAAAAGTGTCAGACAAAGCCTAATCACAGTGGCAACATTGGGCATCTAGCCATATTTTGTTGAGGTGTTGTCTGTTAGAAAATTTCTGCCATTCATGAAGCTATTAGCTATTCATCAACAACAGCAGCAGGCAAAACATATAAGATTCTATAGAAGTTGGAGTTATATTATATCTATATCATTTGTTATTTTTTGGTCAAAATTATATTCAATTTGGGCGCTGTTGAAAAGAAGATGCATCAAAAGTCACAGGCAAGGAATAAACATTCTGGTAAACTACTTTCTTCACAGCCATCATATTAATAAAATTTCAGTAACACATTGTAAGAGCACCTCTCAAAATAGGAAAATTGAAGTTCAGTGCATACTTGTACAAAATAGACAATACCATTGGTCATTGCATACGCAGGCCGAAGCATATCTGTAGAAAAGTTTCTTCCCTGTAACAGAATATCCTATTACAAATTTACATGCCATTGCATTGAGTATATTATGTTTCAACAGGACACTGAATAAAAATAAGTACTACAGAAAAAATATAATTTGATTACATACCTGATAATATATCTCTGCCAAGAACAAAACAAGTAATGCATATGTACAAAAGAACAAATGCCTTGGAAGATGTAACAGTATTACCGTTTAAACCTACAATCATTCAGAAGCAAACAAGATTACTGAAAGCATGTTAGAGAGAAATGACTGTAAACAAGAACAAAGTAGCATTAAGCAGGTATTAAGTCGAATTTCATAACCTTTGCCAATGTACTCCTTGCCCTGCTAAATTGGAAGGATTGGAATAGGCTATGGAAATCAATGAAAGCATAATAAAAATGCTCTGGTAGACACAACGCAAAAGGTGGAATTGTTTAATAGAATGTCTTTGCCAAATGTTAAAAATGAGAAAATGCAGAGAGGGCACGTACCCTGCTAAAGGAAATGCGTCTATTATGCAGATGCCACAAACACGTTACCCTATTTCCTATGTGTCGCCCATGCCATTTTCCCAATAGACAATATCCAAAAAATTTAAATTAGTAATCATCCAATCCAAAATGATGAGCAAGCAGATTTGAAAGAAACAAAAAATTGTTCAAAACCAAACATTAGAATGTCCTAAATTTCCCTTGCACATTTTTCAAGACAGAAATAGAGATATGTTTCCATGAAACATTAGATTATTTAGTAGCACAACTTCCAATGTGAATTAATATTGATCTCATAAAGGCAAACCTTTGGTTTATATTTTACAGCACAAATAACAATGCAAACAACTAATATGGAATTCCAATTGAAAACATTAGTCTCCGCCTATAGATAGACAGAGACTTGCAAAACAAAATTATGTGAGATCCAGATCTCATGAATCACTCAAGTAATCTCATGACCTCCCTTCAAGTATATGATGTCCTTAGAAACCACCCTTCCTTTACAATTCATATGTATCTTAATAGTGACTTCCAAGGGCATCACATAGATATGGAGAAGATAGTAGGAAGTTCTAGATGATGGTTTTTATTGATTCTCTTTCCCAATAAAGAAATGCTTTAAGGTGACTGTAGGCTCAGTATTACCCCAAAAATCTCTCAAATACAGTGGAAAAAATGGTTCCACGCACATTTATTCAGAACTGCCCTAATTAGGCAGTCCATTGAGGAGAAAAATGATAAAGAATGACCCGGACAGGATCTGTAATACCAAACATATGAACACTCTTGGGGAATTAGTCAATGAATTTCCCCTTGATTTCCAAAGAAACAGAGAAATTTTTAGCTTTATTTTCACCAATCTGAGAACTTGCACCTCAAGAAATCCCAAATAGGTGGACGAATTTTGCATGTTTCAGAAAACTTTAAGTAGAGCACCCATTATCTTTTGGAATCTATTACTTCTTTAAGTTTTTTGCCGAGAGCCATCGCCAAAGGCGGTGGAACTGCATTTCCAATCTGACGATGCTTGCTATGTATACTGCCACAAAACTTATAGCTGTCGGGAAAACCCTGCAAACATCAATTTTAATGATAAGCCACAAGAATTTAGATGAGGAAGTCGAGTGTGTAAACAAAACCTGTCACTCACTTGTGAACGAGCACATTCCCTGACAGTAACAATACGGTCCTGATCGGGATGAAAGCACATGCCTACTTTGCCCATTGGCTGTGGGTCTGTAATAGATGTGGGAAAATTTCCTTCCCAATCAAGTCTTCCAAATAGACCTTTCCACTGATTGTGCCGTTTAGCAGTATTTGGAAGGCACCAAGGAACAAGATCAACCATTTGCCCTGTAGATAACTTAACCTGACAAACAACCCATAACAATATGTTACCATTGTCTTGGATATTCAAACCAAACAGATACAAGTATCATACAATATTAATTTTCAAACAGAGAATGGAACCGACAAAACCTTTTCTTCTGGAAGAGTCCGCCAATCAGCACCAGGGCAGCACTTCGGAATTCTTTGACATCGAATTAGATTCAACTCATTCATTTCTTTAGAAATATGGTCGTATAGAACAACTTCCTCATGACGAATCTGCTTTTGAAACCAAGAGACTGGACCATTCCCATACTGCCAAATACATGATGGACAAAGGCAAGGTGCAAATTTTCATCACAAATAGGCAAAATATGTAGAAGCTAAGTAGAGATGCAAATAGCTCCAAGACAAACTCAAGGCCACATTCCAAAAATGAACCTCTTTTAACTTATACATTCCTGTGTGCCCATTTACAGAACCTAAAGCAGTGGTTGATGAAAATTTGAAGGCGTAAGAATTGAAATTTGGTTAGCCTAGACAACCAAATTTTGAGTTTCCAACCAATCACAATTTTAGCAATTTGTGGAAAAAAATCCTCTTCTGCTTTCAGTTTTATCTTCATTTCCAACTTTTATGGCACCACTTCTCCCCAATAATCTTTTTGTGACCATTTCTGATATATGACATTTTCAATTTTTTTAAACTAACAAAACATGTATACCAAAACAACCTTTGAAATTCCTTTTGGAATCTTATTCTGTATGATCAATCGACAAACATGCGTTGAAACCAAACCATTGCACATCAACTTTTGAAAGGAAGTTGGAACACACATTACACATAATAAATATAACCCTATAGTGAAGCACAAAACAGAGACTTTGCTTTGAGTATATACAGTTGAAGCAGCTAAAGGGGAAGCCCCAAGGCAGGTCCATGCTAGGCCGAAGATCACAAAACACATTACTGGCAGTCCTTAATACTTAATAGAATATGTTGGCACATAATGCTTAATTTTTTTTTTGTATCGATGTCCAGGACCTTGGTTGCAAGACCTATCTAAATTTTTCCCTTGCAACAAAGGGTAAAGTGCTGTGGAAGGGCATTTTTGGAAGGCCTAGGGGATAAACAGTAAACTATGCTCAGAAAGACCAGAAAGGAACTTTACAAGAAAGCCAAAGTTAGTTCACATCTCATCGTGACCAGAAAAGGGTTACTTCTGTGCAAGAGTACATTCAAAAACGTACTGTTTTCAAATAGTAAATTATGACATAGCTACTTCATCACATGCAGTCAAGGCAATGCAGAGGAAGTTGGGTTTAGCTCATACTGTAATTGTCAGTTGCAAGAAAGTAAAACCAGTTGTAAACTGCTCCTGGCAATGCAAATCAGGTAAACCATGAAGGTCCAGATGATTTGAATGCCTTTTTTTCTTGCTCATTTCAAGCAAAAAGGTCTGCATGAAAGATATTTGGATGACTACTCAAGAGTCAAGACCAAGGGAAAAAGGGCTTGTTGGTACCTACATTATTTGAAATGGCAGATGCAAGGTCTCATTGTATCAAATAGAATACTTTCACGAATAAGATTATCTTCATAGCTCTACCATTTGTTAAGCAAAATAAGATTTGAAGCTTCAGGAAAAAAAAAGCTTTCCATACTTTTGTCTTTTGTAATCACATGCATCAATGTAAATATAGATTTAGTCTTGCAATCACATGCCAAGCACATAAAATAACTCTTAAGAATCTAAGGTTCCAGAGAAGCTTACTGTAATTTCCAATTTGTCTGCCCCGTTGCCAACAGGTGGCAAGTCACTGATTGTATCTCTCACTGTTATAGAGCGAAAGGGAGCACCTAATGCTACATCTTTGACAGCAGCATATTGCAAACCCCCAGGCAATGATATCTTAATCTGTGAGCTAGCAAAAACATGCATAGGCTCTGGCCATTCTGGAAGAGATTCATCAGGTGAAGCTGCCCAGATAAAAGCCCTTTTGCGGGATTGAGAAACCCCATAATTTCCTGCTTGAAGAACCCCAAATCGTACCTGATAATTCAGAGGGTAACTAATTAAAATAATGCCAATAGTTCTCTCATTTTTACGTATTCCCATTTAAATAAAACCAGCATCTCGGAATTCAATAATAGAACAAGACAGAACAGGTTGATACAATCAACAATGATGAAACAGATTACTACCTGGTACCCCATCTCCAATAGAGATGCCAGAGTGAGCCGAAATGTTTGCCCTTTATTGAAGGATACAAAATTCCTGACATTTTCCAATAGAAAGAACTTTGGCCGAAAATAGTCAGCATATGAGAGGAAAGCTAAAATCATCTCACATTGCACTTTGCTCCAAGTCCTCTGGTTGAATCGGTTCATGCCGGAGAAGCCCTAGTACAAAAAAAAATTCCAAAAAATAGCAGGGTCACATGTCAACTATATAAAGCTCCAAAGCATATAATTATGCAGAAGAATACTGCAAATGCTTTATGTACACAGTATAAAAAGCACAATATGCAAACTGCAAGACAATAAAGACATTGCAAGTTATTTTTACTAATGAATGCATGCCACGGTGTATTCATTAATACATCTATAAAATTCCAGAAGATATCATTCTAATAAATTAGAACAGTTCAATTGTTTTGACAGAAATAAATGATTAATAGGGGATATTTCTGAATCCTTACAGTCCATGAAACCTTCATGAGATGGGCATAAAACAATGGAATTAAGAAATGTGACATCCCACAATTAATCATAATGCCATGAAAAAAGGATTGATTCCACTAATTAATCTGTTTATTAAAATCCCAGCATCTACACAACTACATTTTGACTTTAAAATTACTATACCTGACAAGGTGGCCCTCCATTGATAAAATCCACTTGCCCCGGTAAAGGCAGTTTATCCCTTTGCTCATTAGTTAGCTTTAAAGATTGCTCAATAGCCTCTGATGTTGAAATGCAATCATCAATATCTCCTCCTTTTTCCATGATTGACCTACAAAAATGAAAAGAATTGTTTTGAAGAACAAAACTTTTAAGGAGTCTATATACATATCTTGTTCATGTACATGATCATCAAACTAAAATAATTCATGATACTAAAAGATGGCAAGAGCAACACCTGGAACTAGACTATAAGCAATAGTCTTAATTGCAAACAGAACAAGCCAACCAAAGAATATATTCATACTTGGAAACAACCAAAGTTTCTGCACTTACAGGATTTTCTTACTAAAATCAAGGCAGCATCATGTTAGACTTTCTCGTGAAAGCAAAGGAAATAAAATTTGCTTATACTTTTTCTATAACCATGATGATATGGATTAAAGCAATGTATGACATACAAATGTTCAGACTGACCTTAATATAACATTGCAATTCTGGCAGAAAACCTCAGCTTCTGGATGATTAAGCTTGAAAGCCTCAGCAGCGGGTTCTTCATATTCAATGGCCCATTTGGTAAAGCTAGCTCCTGTAAAGCCATCAAATCATGCCGTGATTAATAAACTTGTATCTATATGTAATCTCCCCTTTCTGAAATAGGATTTAATAATAAAGCTAAAAGGTATTAAAAATAATAAAATATAATATAATATAATTACAAGCTACTTAAGTTTAATGAAAGGTCAGGAGGCATGCAATGAAGAGTTGTGACTCCCTCAAGCATGAGATGTAAAAGGGAGAAGAGTTCATTTGAAAGAAGGATATGGAGGAAGGAAGAAAGAATGGAAGATATGAATCAAGAAAGAATAAATGGAAGAGAAAAGAGGAATGAGAAGAAAATAAGAAATTGACTCCTTCAAACAAGCAGAAATGATGAAGGGTTGTGACTTTTCCAAAGGGCGGTAATTATGGAAGGTTATGACTCTTTCAAAGGGCAGAAATGATTAAAGGTTGTGACTCTTCCAAAGGGAGCTAAATATGGAAAGTTGTGACTCTCTCAAAGGGGAGAAATCGTGAAGGGTTGTGACATTTTCGGAGGGTGGTAATTGTGAAGGTTGTGACCATTGCAAAGGGCAGACATGATGAAGAGGCGTGACTATCCCTCACATTAGAGGATATAAAGGGGAGAAGGTTTCATTTGAGGAGGAGATCTAAGAGAGATGAATTTGGCAAATAATATATTATTCTCAAAGGGAACAATGAAAAGTGGTGACTAAATTTATAAGAAAGGTGGTGATCCCTTTTATCCATTAAGTATAAAATAGATCATTCCAATCATTCAAGGATCACTTATCCTTCATCACTCATGAATCCATCCAAACAAATCCTTCATCCATCAATCATTAATCCCTCAAGAAATCAAGCAAACAACCAATCAGCAAGATCAAGCTAACAATCATCAAATCTGCATCAATCATCACCTCATCTTGGGATCAAGAAAACACAAAAATCATCAATCAATCAATTTTTAAATAAATATTATCACTGTGTACTATTGATCTACAGCAAAAACCCTCCAAGATAAATTAAGAGTTTTATGGTTGAAACCCCTTAAATTCTCTTAGCAAGTTAAGGGCAAAAACCCTTAAATTTCCATTGCCAAGTTAGGGAGAAAAAACCCTGATTCAGGCAGATCTAACAACACTTTCAATGTAGACATACAAGAGGAAATCACCACAGTATGAAGAAGAATGCAGAAAATCGAGATGTGATTATTTTCAGAATTATTGACAAAGCCATTATCATTTTAAGTAAGGATTACTGTTTTAGGGCAAAAACTAGAAATGATCTTAAAGGGACATTACAATTGGTATCAGAGCTTTGATCCTGCCAATGTGCAGTTCAAAGGAACATTTCAGAATGCCTCCCATGATATCTTGTGGCACTTAACCTCATTTCATACACATATTCACGCATTTGGATGAGTTTGGGTTCATTCACCTCTCACTAAATTATTCTCCCATACTGTTACAGTGTTGCACAAACTCCTTGGATGACATGTTCCTAATTCAGGTTGCAACAGGTTTTTCTATTTTAGCTGTCCAATATTCTATACAGTTAGCTAAACACAAATACAAATATGCAAGATATGCTAAAATTGCTCCTCTTTTCCAACAATTTGAATATTAATAACAATATAGGGAAGCCATCCTCTAGGTTTCTTTATTGATGTCCTCAATTTATGATGTGTACCCTTATAAGAGGTATCCATGAGAAGATTTACAAATATTAGCAAAAGATAACTTGGATAACTCCAAAAGATCCTTTGAAACCTCAGCATCCCTACTGTGTTTTGTTTCATTTATGCCATGTGGTCATGGTACCACTGCCTTTGGAAAAATGAAGTGTAATCTCTCGAACAGAAACCTCTCCTGTATTGTATGATACTAAGGGCAGGAATTATATATGGATGCCATTGCTTAACTAAACTGAAAATAGGTGACAAGAGTAAAATATCTTTTAGGAAGGTTTGTCCTTACCAGTTTGTGTGCTATATACGTCAATTCATGATGGTGCATTAGGATTTTACCTCATCTGACTTGATGTTTTCATATAGTGAAACAAGTACATTTATGCATATTCATGGGATAATGACCTTGTGATGACCTGTGTCAATATATGGAATGTTCATATATCAGTAAAATTTTGGCCCAATTCAACCTGTTATGTCTCCCACTAAAATTTTGGTCTTTCATTAATATTGTCACAATACAGAGCAGCTTAAGTAATTTTTGTACCTAATGATGCTAAGTATGCATACAAATCATTAGCTAAACCACTTACATGTCAAATATCATATACAAAGGCTAAGGGCTCGTTTGGTTGCACCCCATAACCGGGTTATGCAGCCCATAATCCGGTTATGGGGTGCAATTCCTTGTTTGGTGACCTCTAAATCGAATGCGAATACGGATTTGCAAATCCCCATTTGTGCAAAAATGTGGATGTCTGAATTCCTGCTGAGGAGGTGGAATGACTTTCATCTCCATGGTTTTCATAGAGATTAAAGCCATTTTAACTTCGCCGTCGGGTCCAGTGCACTCCAAGGTTTGCATGATTAAATTGGTTTATATATCTTGTCGGGTCCGGAGCACTGCGTGGATTTAACTGTTGGAATGTGGATTTACAAATCCATCTTCCAGGGCAACCAAACAGTCCCAAAAAAGCATAACCAGGGTTTGCATAACCAGGGTATAGATAACCATGATTTGCATTATTTTTCAATTCCCCAACCAAACGGGCCCTAAGGGATTATATCTGGGACAACAAACTTCACACAGACATGGTAATACATGATAACCTTCAAGAAAACCTAAATAAATCCTTGCTGCCTCAATCCTTACTTGTAAGCTGAAGTATGCAAGCTGAATATGCATCTTGAACCACAATATAACAGCAAATATTAAATCAACCAACATAATAAATACCCCTTTCACTGCTGATGTTGACAACAAATAATTTTTGACAGAGCCTGAAAACTAATTTGATACACACAAAATTGACATGTTATGTAGCACTTCTAACTTTGACCATGCAACTTAAGGTCATACAAGCTTCCAAATCTTGAAATGCCAACAATCTATGAATATGCATTTGAATTCAATACAATAATCTTTTAGCCTACAATGTTCTTTTCCTCCATGTAAATAAATATATACATGATAAGAATCTCTTTCTCCTGTTCAATGAGGAATAAAGGCATATATGATAAATGACCCAGTCTTCCTATGAACACTCATTTCACACAATTGAGCGAGATCTAGCGAGCACTCCTTCACTTGCTCCAAACATTTTGTCAATAATCAATGATCATCTTTAGTTAGCTTCCTTGTTCATGAAGCAATCGAAGAAGATAAAACAAGATCATTATTGAGTTCAAGGGATGTGCATTTCAGAAAACAACCATCTTGTGTTATAGCATGCATAAATAATTTGTTTTCTAACTTATAATATTTTATGAATTTGGTATGGTTAATAATGGTGAAAAGATGACCAATTTAGATTCATATTTGTTTCTCAAATCTACTTGTTCTCCTACAAACAATCATGTGGCGGTGAGTAAGGAAATACAAGGAGGGAGAGAAGATACAAATGTCCCTTCTAAGTAGGCCACCCCATGATGAATGGATGGCGTCCTGCCATGTGTGGGCCAAGCAGGAGTGTTGTATCTGCCCTTGGGCTCAGAGAAGAGGAGCATTTTGGGTGCCCTATTGTGACTTCCTCTCCAACCTCTACGATGGTTGATCGTTGGAATTGAATTATGAGAGGTCACAATCATAGGCGGCTGAATAAGTGACATGAATTGGGAGAGCGGAGATAAGCTTCCCCACTAGTAGCCACGCCATCTTGGATGCATGGTGTCCTACCACATGTGGGCTAAGGGGAAGTGGTGTATTCGCCCTTGGGCCTGGTGTGAGGGATGTTTTGGGCACCCTATTGTGATTCCCTCACTCAACCCCTATTATAGTTGAATTCTAAAAATGAACTATAGATATCACATGATTTATTAAATGTGATCAAGGTTACTAGGGAAAATGAGTCTTGGAGACTTTGGAGATTGGTCTAATTCTGGTTCAGCAAATTTTCAAAAATAGGAGACGGGTACTTGGAGACAGCGAGTTTTTTTAATATAATTTAATAAGTTCCAGAAAATATGACATTGAACTTTGAAAGCAAGAAAAACAGATAACATTAAGTTTAAATACACAAATGTCAAATGTCAATGTGTCAAAGAGTTCAAAACTCACACTATATATATATTATATTAGATTGTCATTACATATTAAAATCCAAAAACATCAATAATTTGATGTTGATACACAAATTAAAAAAAGAAATCAGAAATCTATCATCTGCTCTACTACATTTTTGATTGTCCACATCAAGGTCCTCAGCTAGGATGCTCTCCAAATACTCGTCACTCTCTAACTCAGGTTCCTCTACGGTAGTAGAACTGGGGGCAACTCATTAAGGCTGTTTGGTTCAATCGCTTCATCCCTCATGGCAGCAACTTCTCTATTAGGGGCAATTTGGTCCAATTTTGTTGAAGGACCCTCCATGTACCCAAGATCAACACAAGAGAGAAGACAAAGTGACCTATGAATGTAGACCAAGTTCTCTGCTTTCTTGGACCCTAATCAGTTCCTCTTTTGTGAATGAATAAAAGCAAAGTACTCCAATTTCTCTCACAAGATCAATACCTAGCTACTTGTGAGAGCAATTTGATTGCAAGTGATTACGATTCAGGTGTTTGACCTCCATGGTTCCACCACCACTCTAGAGGGTCTTTCTTTGCTCGCATGTCATATAAAGCCTCCACTGAAGCAAAATCACCTTGCCCATGTGAAAACTTATTCCATTGACTCCTTATAATTGAGGTGTCCTCACCTTGACCATAAATCATTTTTATTGTAACCCAAAATACCTTCATTACCTCTCTATCCTCATGTGGAGTCCTATTATTGGTCTCTTGTATATTATGCCATTTAAGATTTAAGGTATAAACAACACAATGAAAGGGTGTGTTAAGTTTGTTCCATCTTCCATGTAACTTTTCTTCTAGATATAAAGAAAGATCTTCTGCATCTGTTATTTTCTTGACTCTTTCACACATGGAATATATTTCTTCGTGAACTTCTCTCAAACATGGCTTGTCTAAGTCTGCAAATTTAATCAACTCGCATATGGGCCTAATGAAGTCCACAGAAAATCTAACATCAGCTCAAAAATTGTCATCCAGGACCAAAACTCTCATCTCAACCGCAGTATCTGATGTAGTTTGTCTCCAAGCTGCACATGCATCACTAACAACTAAGGAACACAAAGCTCCTTTGACTTTACGAAGGCAGCCAAGAAGAATAAAGTAAGAAGCAAACTGTGTACCAGCAGATTTGAGAAGTTCCACCTTGGCAGATTTACTGTAAATGGCTTGTGTGCAGTGTTGGTTACATATGAACATCTATATTTTTCTTGCCCTTCTCTATGAGGTCTGAAATCCACAACAAATTGTCAATATCTTTGAGTGCATTATTCAACGAATACACACAACATGGTGTCCAAAATATATGCATGTAACCTTTTTGTATCATCATACATACTGTTTTACAAACATGGGCAGCATCGGTAACAACTAGGACAACATATGATGCCCCCACCTCCTCAGTGCTGTCACAAAGCTGGTTATGAAGAGATTCTGCATTTTTTCTTGCCCTAACCAGTTTATTGCCTTCAAAAAATAATGCCCTTTGCTGCATGTCACCATGACATTAAGTAGTGGATGATTTCTAACATCTATCCACCCATCCATCACAATATTGCATCATTTTGTAGACCACACTCTTCACATTGGTGCAATTTGTTGCTCTAATCGATCAATTAGAGTTGTGTCAAGCTTTTCAAACCCAAGTTGTTTATACCCAACTAGTCCATTATTGCTAGCTTGGACCATCTCTACATAGAAAGACGAGTGAGCAACATTAAATGGTATTCCATTTGCATGAAAGAACCATGCAATTGCTGCATCAACTGCTTCTCGACCTTGCACATCAAATAGCCTTTCAATGGGGTTTTAACAACCAATATGTGGTCTCTTGTGAGAATGTTGTGTTGCTACATCTCTGGCTAAAAGAAGACACATCTACCTCTGTCTCTCTATTCTAATCAGGATTTGCAACAGTTTCCCCTATCGTTGAAACATGAGAGGAGCTCATATTATAAAATTTTCTATCAGCCCTTTCTTGCTCCCTCAAAGCCTCATATCATTCTACTTCATTTATACAAGGATCAACACCTATTCCAAGTTGGTGAAGGAAATGAGCCTTCACCATCATGTAGGTACCTTAAACTGTTATTGGACAAAACTTGCATTTAATTGTGGTTGTTCCGCCTGACCTTTTGGCCCAGAAATACGGTCAACACACTTCCAGAAGGGGTACAAGCCTTGTCTTCCCCCACCTGACATTCTACACAAAAAAATAAAGATTTAAAAAAGTATTAGCAATAGGTCTGATTTATTTCAACTAATTACTTGTAAAATGCATATTAAAGATAAGTTGTCTAGTGTTTCAGTGTTAGATTTGTTTAAGGAGAAAATATGAAAAACAGAAAAAAAATTATCAGAAAAATTTATACCAGTTTTTCTGATAAATTTATACCAGTATTTCAACATCTATAAATTAAAAAATGGAGGTCTGATCTCTATAGTGCTTTAGTTTTTAATAGAGATCATGCCTACATTTTTTTATTTATAGACATGGAATTATTGGTATAAATTTATAAGAAAAAATGGTATAAATTATTCTGATAGAATATTTATGTTTTTCATATCCTCTATATAATTAGAATTTTATAGTATATTAAAATTTAATATAGTGTATACTCAATTTTACACTTGGAAATACAATAATACTGGTATATACTATATGTAGTACTGTATTTCCAAGTGTAAAATAGAATGATTGGGAGCTCTAGCTCGTATGGCCAAGAGTTGACTGGGATTTTCAAATTTCGCCAGTTTTCACTATGTTGGGTGAATATTTTGCAATCAACTTGAATCAACTCATTGCAAAATGGTCATTTCGAGCATACTGTAATGAGATTAAATCTCTCCTCTTAGAAAGGGGAGGCTCCTTTCTTATTGCTACTAAACACAACTAGCACTTAACTAAGTTTATTTACACTAAACTATCAATGGGGTGTGACATTCATCATATTCTCTTCTTTCAAAATAGATGATCTCTTCTTCCAATAAACTTTAAACCCAATCCTGTGACACTGATTCAGTTCACCATAAAGTGTCAATTGGAGCAATAATTCCAATATAAAATATAGTTAAACGAAAAAAAACTAATAGTATACCAACAGATTTAAGTAACCAAGAAGCTCACAAAAGCACAAAGACTTTTGTTACTTTTTATGCGAATTCAGGAACAAAGGTGAAGTATATGTGCAGCTCAAAGTCTTCAACATACACTACAACTCAATCAAACAAACGTAGAAGATAATAGTAGCTCAAAGACTCCAAGTTACTTCTAGTTTAAGCACTTAACACACTTCCAAATTCAATGATGCTTCTCAAAGACTACAAAATCAGATCTGAATCTCTCTTAAACAAATTATCAGCACCACAATATCCTCAATCAACTCAAGATAATGTAACAATAAAGACATAAGAACATTATAGTCATATAACAATTCAATTCAACACAACGAATGATTGCAACTTGCTTCCCTTATTGATTGAAATCTGATTTGTACTTCAAAATCAAAGTCTTGAAATGCTCTTAAAACTGGAAGAGTTTTGTTGCATATGCTAAAGGATGATCTTTACAAAAGAGCCCGTGCATATATATATAGGAGAGCTTATAAGCAAAAGAAAGAAAAATTGCAACTAATTTTGACTTATTCAACAACAAAGTCCTATTTGACTTTGGACTTGTGTTGTTCTTACATGTAATTTCAATTTTAAAGAATTACATGTAAAATGTCATAAGCAAATTATATAATGCATAACTGAAAATATAGAAGAATAGATAGAGTGTTTAAATTAGAGAAGTAAACTCTTGGATAACTGCATCTTAAGGAAGCATTTCTTGGTTCTCAAATACTTTGCATGGGAGCTCTCCAACTTTGGCAATGATCCAACTTTGGCAATGATGTCTAGCCCCTTGTCAATACTTATTTCTTGAGCATCCTGCAAATCTTTAATTGATTCTTCTAGACCCCCTTTTCTAATAATGTGTGGGAACTGGGAACACATTTTGGTACTTGTATAGGCCTTCTTGCTTGGGGAAGGATCTGACATCTGGAATCAAGCTGTAACACTGGAATTGGGAGTTTTCCAGTGTTAAAAAAAATTTGCAGATTCCATGTAATTGCGGAAAAATTCTCCACTTCTGCATATTGGAGTGTTGGAGTGGTGCAAATCAGAGAAATTTCACTGATTTACATGAAGAATGTGTAATCCGGAGAAAAAATCCCGAATTACATCAAAAGAATGAAAAGGTAGAGAAATTCTCCGACACTCCATAAATAATATGCAAAGTTGGAACAATTCTTTGACACTGCATGAAGATATGCAAAGTCAGAAAATTTTCCCGACACTGCATGAAAATATGAAAGTCGGATAAATTCCCGATGCTACATGAGGGAAAAAATGACCGACTCCAAAAAAAACTTTGGCCAAAAACAAAAAAAGACAAAAGAGATCTAATTGAAATAATTTTTCAAGGAATCGAACTACACCGAGAGGAATTAGAAATTGTCTCAATATGCATGCTTAGAGGACGTGGGCTACAAAACAAAAAAGTTACGTACGGAAAATCACACGATTTGATCGAGCTAAAATCAAGGATAACACACTGCTTTGAAAACTTTGAAAGTTTGAAACCCTAAGTATTGTTCAATTTATATAAGAATAAAATGAAGAACATTTGGAAGTTTGAAGCACTGCCTCTCTTGAAAGCTCTCACACACTGATGGTGAGGAAGAAAATCAATTTAATTGGTGCTTCTAGTAGTCGCATCAAGTAGCAGGAGTCGTGTTGAATAGTAGTGTTCGGTGTTCGTTATGTCAGCATTTTTTGGTTTATGTCTATATTTTTTGTTTTTATTTAGTTTTACCCCAAAACAGTTGTTGGAGATGTTAAAGTAAGAGGCGGGGTGACTTGAGAGATACCGTGAGACTTCTGGCCGACGCACTCAAAGAAGCTAGACGACTCCTGGGACATCTCGGAGACAAGAGTTGCATCCTAGTCCCGGGAACGCGTCCCAAGGGTTCGTTGACATGCCTCCCAAATCCCAATAATCGTGAATGGATTAAGATGATTAGTAGTAAATATGCACTTATATGTTATTTGATCCTTAACCCTTGTAGATATAATTGGTCTTATGCATACATTTCCAATATTGTCTAACATGATTGCAGGACCTAAACCAAGATTTATCTTGATTAAAACATTTTAATTGTTAAATTTATAACTCTAACTATATTACATTTCTTGCTTTAATTAAACTTATGATTTTGGGGCATCAAATATGGATTAATAAGGAGACACGAGTAGGGGGCTACATAGGGATTCCCCTTCCAAGTAGACCACCCCATGTTGGATGGACGTGTTCTTGCCACTTGTGGGCCAAGGGGTGTTCTATCACACCCTTGGGCTTAGTTGCCGCAAATGTTCCAAGGCACCCTATCGTGCTCTCCTCTTCAACCCCTACCATGGTTGGTTATTGAAATAAAAATTAAAACTATAAATTAGATCTTCATAAGAAATGTTATTTAATTTAACTACTTATTTACTTTAAGTTTCAATAGCTATCATATGTTTAATTATAGAATACTATTTGTAAAACAAATTTGTTGTGGAATTGTTACTTTGGAGCAAATTCATGCCTTACATAGAGTAATGCTTCATGTCTTACATATATGCTTCATGCATTGTGTATATTAATGTATATTGCTTCATGCCCTGCATGTCTTGCATACATGTATGCATAGTTCAAAAACTCCCAGGACTTGCCATAGACTCGCATGGACTCGCGAGTCCAATGGCGAGCTGAGTCAACTCACCATGGGCTCGCGAGCCAAGACCAAGTTGTTAATTTTAAATAGCTAGATTCGGATTCTAACATCAAATCTGCTAGAGTAATTGGTAGAAATTTAATATCAAATCTGCTAGAGCAACTGGTAGAAGATTTGAAAGCCTCTACAAGCTTTCAGCTTGTCCATTTCAGGCTCTTATTAGTTCCTCAGCTGAGTCTAGTGATCTTTGGCATCAGAGACTTGGTCATCTTCATTACTGTGCTCTTCCTACTCTTGAAAAGATAGTCAAAGGTATGCCTAAACTTAGTCATGTTCATGATGATGTATGCAAAGGATGTGCAATAGATAAAAACATTAAAAGTTCATTAGAAAAGTGAATCTAGATCTAAGGAAAATCTTGCTCTTGTTCATTCTGATTTGTGGTCCAATGTCAATTGCATCTTCTAGTGGTTGTTTATAATATGTCATGTTCATAGATGATTTCTCTAGAAAGACTTGGATTTATTTCTTAAAGACAAAAGAATCTGATGAAGTCTTAGCTAGGTTCAAAGAATTTAAATCCCTAGTTGAAAATCTTTCTGGTAAACGAATTAAGATTCTTAGATCTAATAATGGAGGTGAGTACACCTGAGGTGTCTTTCATGATTTTTGTGTAGAAGCAGGGATCAAAAGGGAGTTATGAGTTCCCAACAATCCTCAGCAAAATGGAATTGCTGAAAGGAAGAATAGAACTAGTATTGAGTCAGCCAAAGCTATGATCCATGATCAGAATCTGCAATTGTTCCTTTGGGTTGAAGCTGCTAGGATTGTTGTTTACATTCAAAACAGATGTGATCTATGATCAGAATCTGCAATTGTTCCTTTGGGTTGAAGCTGCTAGGATTGTTGTTTACATTCAAAACAGATGCCCACACAGCGTTCTGAAAGACATGACTCTAGAAGAAGCATTCACAAGAGTGAAACCTGACATCAGCCATTTGAGGATCTTTGGAAGTCCAGTCTACATTCACATCCCCAAGGAGAAAAGAACCAAATTGGAACTATCTGGCAAGAAAGGTATACTTGTTGGTTATAGTGAGAATTCCAAAGCATTTAGAATTTATTTCTAGGACAAAGTATTGAGGTAAGTAGAGATGTTACTTTTGAAGAGAATATTGCATTAAGAAAATCTAAAAGCTCTTTGATTGAAGATGAAAATGGTACTAATGAAAATCATGAGATCAATGTTGATGATGATGTTGAGTTTCAAAGGGAACCTACAGGTCCTCCCGATCCGATTAGTCATGATGAACCTTTAGTTCCCACTGATGGTCCTAGCGGTATCACCGTAAGCAAGAAAACACCACTTTGTGTGAAGAACACAATACAAGAGGTTGAACGATTAGCTGCTCCTCCTGGCACTTTCGGAGAAAGTAAGAGACCTCAAGCCTTCTCCAACTATGTGGCATTGATGTGCAACCTCACTGAAAGTGAACCCGTCAACGCAACAGAAGCTATGGATTAACTTGAGTGGAAGAATGTCATGGATGAAGAATAGGAGTCCATCATCAAGAATGATGTGTGGGAGATTGTGCCTAGACCCAAAGGTAAGTCTGTTGTATCCTCTAAATGGTTATTTAAAATTAAGCATTCTGCTGATGGTACTTTTGAGAAATTTAAAGCTAGACTTGTAGCTCGCGGTTTTTCTCAAAAGAAAGGTATATACTATAGACTATGAAGAAACCTTTGCCCCTGTAGCTAGATATTCTTCTATCAAGTCTATTATAGCCATTGCTACAGCTAAAGGTTGGAAGTTGCATCAAATGGACGTCAAGACTGCCTTTCTCAGTGGTGTCATTGAAGAAGAAGTCTATATTGAGCAACCTGAGGGATATGAGATCGACAAGAAAGAAACTCATGTGTGCAGGTTGAAGAAAGCTCTCTACGGTTTGAAACAAGCTCCTTGTGCATGGTATGAAAGAATTGACAAGTATTTGACAATCTTGGGATTTTGTAAGAATAATGTTGATCCTAATCTTTATTTCAAAGTTCTTAATGATGACATGTTGATTTTGGTCTTATATGTTGATGACTTATTTCTAACTGGAAAAGATCTAATTATTAGGTGTAAGGAGTTAGCTTCTGAATTTGAAATAGCTAAATTCGAATTCTAGCTAATATTAAAATTTAACTTAACTTAATATTTTAATTTATATATTTAATTTAAATTAAAATATTATCGATCAAGGACTAGGCCCTTTGCAATGTTTAAACATCTATGAAGAAATAGACATTACTTATAGGGGCCTGTCCTATACTTAATTATTTCTCCTTTTTGGCGCCAAGAATATATGAAACGTGTGGTTCCAGATCTGGCCGACCTTGCATTGGAAATATTATTACCTCATATATATGAGGATTTTGGACATTGTAAAATAATATACATTTACAACACACTTGTGAATTATATCTGCTAAACAGCAAATTTCTTCAGCAACAATTCGATCTGCTCCAACAATGAATTTGATCTACTCCAACAGTGAATGCTGATTTGATTCAACAGCAAATATATACTGCAATTTGCTCTAAACAGTGGATATGCAGACACAGCAAGTTCACTTACACACAGTGAATTGATTCATACACAACCATCTATCATCTGGCCTTCGGATTGATTGATTAGAGATTATTACATCCTTGAGATCTGTTGCAGCAGTTAGATCTGATCGATATCTCCTTCCTTGATGATTTGCTTGACGATTGCACATCTACATAGATTGTATCATTTGATTTGTTTTATCAGCAAATCTGGAATAGTGTTTTCCAGTCAGAGGTCTGTAGCTGTAACATTGTGAAGCAATAATAAAGATTTGGATTTGAATGCTGGGTTTTTCCTCCAAGAGGGAGGTTTCCCAGGGTAACTTCTTTGTTCTTGTGTCTTTTTTTATTTGATTTGTTTATTTAAACATTCTAACTTAATTGTTCATTAGATCTGATTTCTAACATTAACACAAGCGAGTCACTGCAAGTTGACTCGCGAGTTTTCGTCATGGACTCGTGCGAGTCCTGCATCGAAACTCTCGAGTCTTTCACCTGGACTCGTGTCGCCCAATCAACACGCTCATCCCTTCAATAAAGTGTTTTTTTTTTTCTTTTTACTTTTTCTCTCATTTGCTCTTTGCTCTTGGTTATAACAAGGTTTTAGGGTGTGGAGAGGTTGAAGAATCAATATCGAATCAGCAAAATACATCCAGGTATAGAATTTTTCTACTCTCTTTTTTTCTCTTCCGTTAGAAATCGAGAAAATCTTTAAAACAAAGGGAAATGCTGGCAAATTTTTTTCTATTTCCCCTTTTGACTAATTTCCTTCCATTTTTATCTTGTTTTTTAACACTATTGTTATCAAATGATTCATTATCAATTTTTGGTTGTTTTTCCATAAAACCCATTGATTTTTTTTTTTCAATTTTTGGCAAGGCATCCCCAAAATTAGGAAAAAAGAAAGATGAGGCATGAAAGTATGGAATAAGGGGTGTTAAGTTTTAGGATAGCTGCAAATGTAATAGCACTCTATGTTGTATGTGTTTTTCAAATGCAACAATCTCTCTTTCATTTATATTGGGAATGAGGATAGGAGAGACATATCCCTTCATGGGACATGTCTATTCATTATTATTTATAAGAAAGGACATGCCTCTTCCCATTAATTATAATTTAATCAATCTTATAATGTTTCATCAATCAATTATTAATTAAGA
>MU224474.1:2703317-2719774 GCA_018584345.1 Thuja plicata | reverse complement strand
TCAATAACTTTAACAAATACAAGTGATAATCATTTGGAAGTCGTCACTTCCTCATGATTTACACAGGGGGCAGGCCCATTAAAAAATATGGAGTCACACACATGACATCCATCATGCCTCAGCACAGGGGGTGAAAATAAGGGATTTCACCTCGAATTTCTCTCATAGAGAAGAACTCATTGAACAGATATCAATTTGTTGATCATCCAAGATTGCTTAAGATGAATTGTTAGACTCCCTCTGAGTCTGATATCAATCTTTTAGATCCTCGTCCAAAGTTACCTCTAAAGAGTCAGACTCCCTCTAAATCTAATCTTTTTTTTCTTGCAAGAGCATCTCCATAAAAGATCAAGACAAATAGCTCTTATAGTACATATAGAAATACAAATGAGAGAGAGACTATAATGAGTAGATAAATGTAATATTCAAAGATAATAAATACATATCTTCGCATCAAAACCCTTGACACAAGTTGCTTCAATGAAGGTTCATATACATCAAATCATAAAACAACTTATCATATTATTTGAGAGACATCTCCCCTTTGAATTATCTCCCCACACTAAGCATGGAAATGTAACATTGGTTATTATTCTCACCCCACAATGTACAATTCCCACTCTTATATCGTTGAACAATTCTCATGTCTTCTTATAAAATGAATTGATTGCTCCAAGAGAGGTGAAACTCTATAATTAATTCTTTCTTTATAGAAAGAGACACACTTCCTTGAATACATTCTTCTTTGTTAATGCTTGACCACGATCATAACAAATTAATATATCTCTTTAGTGAAAGTCGCTTTCAGGAATTTCACATAGACCCGTACACATTCCGTCATAACTTTTGAATCCAAGACTTTCTCTCTAATCGCTTCGGTGAGATTCTCTGAACTTAGTTTTTCACTAACATATCCAAAATTGAGCAAAATTCAATGGTGGATTTGTGAGATATGGTCATTTTACTAAGACTGTATTTTCTGAGACAATCACACATTCACCATCAACAAACTGCTCTCTTAAATTTGCAGCCTGGCTCTGATACCATGTTAAGTTTTAGGATAGCTGCAAACGTAATAGCACTCTATGTTGTATGTGTTTTTCAAATGCAACAATCTCTCTTTCATTTATATTGGGAATGAGGATAGGAGAGACATGTCCCACGAAGGGTCATGTCTATTCATTATTATTTATAAGAAAAGACATGCCTCTTCCCATTAATTATAATTTAATCAATCTAATAATGTTTCATCAATCAATTATTAATTAAGAATAATTTAATAATTTAATATTAAATATTAAATTTCATATGATTAATAATAATATAACATATATATTATATTATTATTAATCAAAATATATTATATGTATTCTAATGATCATACGACAAAAGCTACAAACATTAACTAGGGGAAATAAAAAGGGAGAGATGACTTGCACGGAATGTGGCACATGGATGACAGGTGGAGTGAATAGATTAAAATACCACCTTGCTAGAATATCCGTACAAGGTGTGGAAGGCTGCCCCAAGACAACTCCAGAGATTATTAGACACATGAAGGCCCTTCTTGCTGAATATGACTTGAAAAAAGAAGAAAGTGAAAAAACAAAAGAAGCCATGATAGCTGCAATGAATCCAAATGCATCCAGTTCAACTCCTCTTGGTCACACTCGCAAAAATGCAACCTTCTTTCATCATCAACTAAATTCATCCACTGCTGACAATGAGGATGAGGTTACTGAGACTCAGAATCCTCTTTCATTAGACCCAAAATCAGGAAAAAAGAAAGATGAGGCATGGAAGTATGGAATAAGAGGAAATAAAAAGGGAGAGGTGACTAACACGGAATGTGGCAAATGGATGACAGGTGGAGTGAATAGATTAAAATACCACCTACCTAAAATATCTGGACAAGGTGTGGAAGGCTGCCCCAAGACAACTCTAGAGATTATTAGACACATGAAGGCCCTTCTTGCTGAATGACTTGCAAAAAGAAGAAACGGAAAAAACAAAAGAAGCTATGATAGTTGCGATGAATCCAAATGCATCCAGTTCAACTCCTCTTGGTCGCACTCACAAAAGTGCAACCTACTTTCATCATCAACTAAATTGATCTACTGCTGACAATGAGGATGAGTTACTGAGACTCGGAATCCTCTTCCATTAGACCCAAAAAAAATTATTCCACGCAATGTTCCATGAGCACAACCTTCACTTGAAGGTACAGGATGGAATAAAGAAAACATGAGAAAGCAATGATAGCAGCAGGAAATTTTTGGTACTACAACAATTTGCCTTTCAATGCGGCGAACATGCAATGTACCGAACGGCACACTCCTGTACGGCCCTCCTCCGTACAACTACACAATTCCTGTACGATCACTCGTGCAACTTTTTTTCCACTATCTTTGTTCATACAACTCTCTTCACCCTCGTACAATAGGTTCTAGACTCGCGTACGATCAGAGCGTATGACACCTCCCGTCGTTAGTCTCTTCACTGTAGACCCCTAACACTCACCGTATGGCAATACTCTCCGTGCGATGAGTCCAACTCACCCATACGGTAGTAGCCAAGTCATACGGCTACCACTTACACCTCCATTCAGTCCCCCCTCAAACGGTTCCACTCATACGGTGGACTCTATCAGACACCTGTATAGATATGTTTGTTCTGTGTTTATAATAAGGTGAATGCATCGGCGATGATTAGAATATCACAGTTGCACAAAACAGTATTGCCAATGGTGTATAGATCAATGGATCAACACAAGGATACTGTCGCCAACAGAGTAATGATATCTGCAAATGATATAAATATCTTTAACTATTACAAACTTGTCTTCAAGTGAAGATTTCACACATTTGGACCAACTGGCAGAATAGGGTGAGTAACTCCCACCGAAACTACAAATACAGAATATGGAGGGTCTTGCACCTCTGAAACAACAACAGTGTTGAACTCTAACTAGAATTCACAAACACAAAGGAAACATAAAATTCACCGTACCTACAACAATACCAAACTCGGCCATATAAATGGGCTCTGAGAAGTCTCCCAAAGGATATAAACGGGCTGACACGACCTATTATTCTATAACTAATAAATAAAAACGGGCTTGTAAGATATTATTTTAATTTCGGGACCACTCAATTAATTTGAGTTAATTATTTCGGGGACATTATAGTCCTCCCGACCCAAGAATTGCTTGCCCTCAAGCAATTGCAGGCTCGGATGCTCCAAGACCGTTTCGCTTTCCCATGTGGCATCTTCAATCGGCAAGTCCTTCCATCAAACTAGGTACTCCCTGATGGTGTGTGACCTCAACTTCCTCTCTCTGATATCGATGATCTCTGCAGGCTCCAGAATAAGTTTTCCTTCTTCGTCAATAGGTGGAAGTTCCTTGAAAATAGACACATTGGTCAACAGCCTTCTTGAGGCATGAAACATGAAAGACGTGAATTCGGCTCCCTTTTGGAAATTCCAACTCATAGGCAACTTCTCCCACTCTCTGTACCACCCTGTAGGGCCCATAGAATCAAGGCTTCAGCTTCTCGGCTCCACTTTTTTTCAAGGAAGACTGTTTACATGGTTGTAGTCAGAGGTATACCAAATCTCCTACTTCAAAACTTTGTTCAATCTTGTGCATGTCGACATACATCTTCTACTGATTTTGAGCCATCTCGAGGTTATCCTTGAGAGACCGAAGGATATCCAAACTCTCCTGCAACTAGTCCTTGGCCCTCGGTGCAAGATTGTCGCCTAATGCCAAATCCACAAATGACGAAGGCTCATAACCATGAAGTGTCGTGAATGGTGACATACCTATTGACATGTGATAGGTAGTGTTGTAACAGTGCTCTCTTAAATGAAGCCAACAGATCCACGCTTTTTGTTGTGCTGAAACGTAGTTCCTCAAGTAGCCCTCCAACTACTTGTTCACAATCTCCGTCTAACCATCCATCTACGGGTGGTAACTCATTCTCAGTGACAACTCAATACCTGCCAAGCGAAAAATTTCCATCCAGAAAGTGTTGAGGAAGCGGCTATCCCTGTCGCTAACTATGTTACGCAAAAGGCCATGAAAGCAAAACACTTATCGAAAAAACAACTCGGCCACCTGAGCTGCCTAAAATCCTATGGGAATGGCAAAGAAATGGGCATATTTGGTCAAAAGATTCACCACGACATAAATGCAATCCTTCCCCTACACCTTGGGAAGTCCAGTGATGAAATCCATCGAGATGCTTTCCCAGTTCTGATAGGGTATTAGCAAAGGCTGAAGTAGCACGGCAGACAGGGTATGTTCCGATTTGTTCTACTGGCAAGTGGCACATTCCCTCACGTATTGTAGTACATCATCTTTGAGGCCTTTCCAAGCGAACCTCTCCCGAATTTGTCTATAGGTCTTGAGATACCCTGGGTGTCCTGCCAAAGGTGAGTTGTGAACTTCCCTCAAAATCCTCTCCTTCATCTTCGATTCGGGTACCAAATAGATTTTATCCTTGTAGTAGATGATGTCGTCAACCACCTTGTACCTGTCACTTGTATCTGACCATCCATCAATTGGCACACTAAAGTATTCTTGGAGTACTCAACCAACAAATGGGCCTTCCAATCTGCCGAAATTTGTGACAGTGAACATATGGCAGGTCTTCTTAACAAGGCATCGGCTACCACATTACTCTTCCCTTTCACGTACTCAATGTCAAAATCATATGCTTGGATTTTGCTCACCCGTTTTTGTTGTCGCTCGTTCAAGTCCTTCTGCTCTAGAAAATATCTCAGACTGTTGTGGTATGTCCGCACAACAAATTTTGCTCCAACGAGGTACTGTCGAAACTTGGCCAGTGTGTGCATGATGGCGAGCATCTCCTTATCATAGATTGAGTATAGTCGTTCAGCCCCCGAAAGTTTTTGACTCTCAAACGTGATGGGGTGACAATCTTCCATTAATATTGCTCCAATGCCTTCTCTTGACGCATTGCACTCCAAGACGAAGGGTCATGTGAAGTCTAGTAGTGTCAATACCAGACACGTACTCATGACTTCCTTCAATCTGTCGAAGGCTTGTTGTGCCTGCTCATCCCTATGGAAAGCTCCCCTCTTTGTCAAGTCTATCAGTAGTGCTCCTAACTATCAAAATCCTTTCACAAATCTTTTGTAATAACTACACAGTCTGAAAAACCCACGCAGCTCTATGTCCTGGGTGGGGGCTAGTCAATGATTGCTTGAATCTTCTCCTGATGCACCTAAACCCCTCGTGCACTGATGATGTGGCCCAAGTACAAAATCTCAGTCATCCCAAATTCACATTTGGATCTCTTTGCGAACAGCGAGTGTGACTCCATGACTCCTAATACCTCGTCCAAATGTCTCAGATGTTCCTCCCAAGTCTTGTTGTAAATGAGTATGTCATCAAAGAATACCAGCAAAAACTTATGCAGTTGCTTGTTGAAGATGTAGTTCATGCAGGACTAAAAAGTGGCCGAAGCATTAGTCAACCCAAATGGCATGACCAAGAACCCATAGTGTTTGTAGTGGCAATGGAAGGCTGTCTTCTAGACATCTTGTTCTCTCATGCGGATCTAGTGGTAGCCGGAGCAAAGATCAATCTTGGAGAAGTAAATCACTCCATGTAGTTCGTCCAACAACTCATCGATCCTGAGAATGGGGTATCTATTCTTGATGGTCTTCTTGTTCAATGCTCGATAGTCAACACACATCCTGGGAGTCCCATCCTTCTTTTTCACCAACACTACCGAGGATGCAAAGGGACTAGAGCTAGGTCTGATCCATCCTTTGTCAAGGAGTTCCTGGATCATCTTTTCTATCTCTTCTTTGAACATCTTGGGATGGCGATAGGGTGTAGTGATAACAGGCTTGGCTCCCTCCTTCAGCTCGATGGTGTGCTCAAAACCTCTATGTGGGGGTATACCAGGTGAAATATCTGCGAAAACCAAACAGTGCCTGCCCAACACTTCCTGAAGCTCATCATCATGGTAGTAGATTTGTGGCCCACTCAAAGGTTTGGTTGAGACCAAACATTGTGCTCCCCAAATGACATTATCGTGTCTGAAAATTGCTTCTATTCGTTTTGTCAAAATCTCCCTCAAACCTCGATTTGACATTCCTCTTAATACAAACTTCTTGTCATCCACTTCGAATGAGAACTCCATCCTCTTGAAACTCTGTGTGTACTGGTCGAGGTTCTCCATTCATTGAATACCTAATATGACATCAGTATCATCGAGATCTACAAAGAAATCATTTGCCACTGTGTAGCTTCCCATGGTAATACTCAGTTGTAGGACAAGATGAGTACATGATAGTAGATTTCCTCCAGCTACCTTGACTTCAAACCCCTCATGCTCCTTCGTACGCAAACCCCTCTGAGTGACAAGTGATGAGTTGATGAAGTTGAGAGTGGCCCCGTTGTCCAGCATGACGAGGACCTATTGTCCCTAGAGTGTACCACAAACCTGAAACACACTGCACCTTGGAGTGCCAGACAATGTTGCAATAGTGCCCCCTCTTCGTACCAATATGGCAATTTTCTCCGCATGATTAATTTCTCCTTTAGCCTCCTATTTTTCCTACGGCTTAGATTCGTTATTTTCCTCCTCATTGTCAGACACCACTTCAATGTAAAGGATCTTTCCTTTGCCTAAGCATCGGTGACCTAGTTCCCACAGCTCCTTGCATGTGTAGCAAAGCTTTCTCCTCCGGAGTTCTTGCTTTGTTGCCTCATCCATTGGTGGTTTCTTTGGGTATGATTTGCTATCTTTCTCCTTCGGGACGAGGGGTGGTTTGGAATGCGTATTTCTTGGTAGAAGAAGGTGAGGTAGCCATGTTACGTGGCTTCTTAATCGCTTAGGTGAGTGTGTTGGGGTTGAACCCTTTGACCCAACCTTTCAAGGGTTCCATCAACCCATCCATGAATAATACAACCAGTCTCCTCTCTGAGATGTCTGTTACCAACACGGACAACCTCTAAAATTCTGTGATGTAACTATCCACTGGTCCCGACTGCTTTAGTTGAGCCAACTCCTTGAAGTTGAGCTCTTGATCCTTCCCATCAAAGCGATCTATAAGTCTCTCCATGAAATCGGCATATGAGGTTACTCGATCGTGACCAAAGGTGGCCATCCCATGGTGCCGCCATTCGTGAGCGATTCTTTCCAAGTGAAGTGTTGCAAATTTGATTGCCTCATCCTCAAGCATTGGGTTGAGCTGGAAGTAGGTGTCTGCTTTTTGTACCCAGGCTCGTGTTGATGTTGTCCCAGACCAATCAAAGGGTGATAGATTTAACTTGCCCATCTTTCGTTTGATATCATCGTTGTAATAGCCACGACCTCTGTCGTCTGAATATTTCATTCGTAGATCTGCATAATCCTTGAAGGATATATCTCCCTAAAGATCAGCATCCCTCCACTCTTATCTCAGCTGCTCTTGCATCTCCTGGAAAGTGGGCTCTCGTTCTCTACGAGGTACTTCTGTTCTTTGGGGAAATGTCAACATCATCGGTTGAGAATGTGAGAGCTGTGTGTTTGCCCTTCCAGTGACAGAATTTTTGTCATGTACATTATGATCTCCATTTGTTCTACCTTCTACCAATTGTTGCAATGCCTCCTCCATGAGATGTTGTCATTGTTCCCTCTAACCATGGCTTCATTGAGCTGAGCTTGGCTTCTGGTTAACTCCCTTAACAATGTCGTGATTTCAATGTTGGGTTCCTATGAATACCCCATTCTGTCCGTAGAACAGTACCACTATAATGTACCGAACGATACACTTGTTGAGATATTGTTCAGATTGTGCATATATGTGCTAACATTAATGTTTTGTCATTGATGTTAACATATTCCTATTGTTGGTGACAGTGTTCCTGAGATGTTCAGTAAAATGATTTATGTGGTACGGCTACTACATTGAATATCAGATGTTGCGAAGCTAGAAATGTGTTGAGGGATGTATGTACTTAATCGTGTTCAAGTGGCAGAGGTTTGCATAATGATTTGAGTAAGCTGTGAAGGATTTATCAGAGTGTGATATTTAGGTTGTTCAGTTTGAGACGATGTTTTAGTTATTGGATCGATGCAATATTATTTGTTGCTAACCTGGTGGTGAGTTAAGGACTTAATTGTGTGTCCTCAGTTCGAGTGGTTCATGATTTGTATGCTAGCAAGTTTTTTTTCTTTTATTGACAATGGTTGTTGTTTTAGTGTTCATGATGAGCAATGCAGAGATGAGTATGATTTATGAGACAGAGTTGTTTCTATTGATGTTGTGGTATTTCATGTTGCTTGTTGATCTTTCTTGATTGTGTCCTATTCGTGTTGTTGGATCATGTTGCATTATGTGATCGGAATTAAAGATTTTCATGTGGCGTGTTCATATTCTTAATTGTTCTTGGCCGACTTGGTGGCGTAGCATGTTGCGAAGGATCGTGGCGTAATTTATGGATCTGGAGCGTGTTCATGGATGTTTTTATGGGCCATTGCTATGTCTTAGCCGACATTCAATGGATCACAATGAGTATTGAATTGTATTGAATTAATATTTTGTAATTAGGCCCTTGGCCGACCTAGTTGAGATGAATTGATGTAATGTATATAAAGATGTAATCATTTGTGATTGCGAAAGTGTGTGTGTGGAAGTGTGTGGAAGAGAGTATGAGAAGAGGTATGAGTGGAATCCACAACTGAAGCAGAGAATTGTTGTACTTCATTGGAACTGTTATGGCATATGAGAGATGTTGTTTGTCAGTTCGTGAGCTTGGACAATATGTTCTTTATGATTTGAGATCAAAGATTATTGCAAGGCAGCGAGCCTTCCTTTGGGTTGAAGCCCTTGTTGTATTTGAGCAGTCAATTCTAGGCAATGTGCTTGAATGCATGTGCATTCCCCTTTGTAATACTCCTATCAGGGTATAGTGCTTTTAACAAAGTACATTCATCTTGTGGGTTTGATCCCCACCGTGGTTTTTCCCCTAATAGGATTTCCACCTCAAAAATCTTGATGTCATGTGTTGTTTACTATGTTATGTTCCTGCATTCATGTTTATCATTCGGATCTGAGATTAAGTTGGTAATTTGGTTATAGGTCTTGAGTTTTTGGACAAAATGTATTCAGCCCCCCTCTCTCAGTTGTGTGTGCTTCATTACTTCTAACAACACTCTTGTACGTCCATCCTCCGTACAACCACACAATACCGTACGATCACTCGTGCGGCTTGTTTTCCACTGTCTCCGTCTGTACGGCAACTCCCTTCACTCTTGTACGACAGGTTCTGGACTCTTGTACAATCAGACTGTACAACACCTCCCACAGTTAGCCTCTTCACCGTACGCCCCTAATACTCATCCTAAGACAATACACTCCGTGCGGTATGAAGTCCAACTCACCCGTACGGTAGTAGCCAAGTCGTACGGCTACCACTTACACCTTCGTACGGTCCCCCCTCAGACGGTTCCACCCATACGAGGGACTCTATCAAACACTTGTATGGATACGTTTGTTCTACTTTTATAATAAGGTGAATGCGTCGATGATGATTAGAATATCACAATTGCACAAAATACTATAGTCAATGGTGTATAGATCAATGGATCAACACAGGGATATTGTCGCCAACAGAGTAATGATATCTTCAAATGATATAAATATCTTTAACTATTACAGACTTGTCTTCAAGTGAAGATTTCACAAATTTGGACTAACCAACAAAATAGGGTAACTCCCACCAAAACTACAAATACAAAATAGGGAGGGTCTTGCACCTTCGAAACTGCAATAGTGTTGAACTCCAACTGTCATTCGCAAATACAAAAGAAACATAAAATTAACCGTACCTACAACAATGCCAAACTCGGCCATATAAATGGGCTTCTGGAAATTTCCCTAAGGGTTACAAACGGGCCGACACGACCTATTATTCTATAACTAATAAATAAAAATGGGCCCATAAGATATTATTTTAATTCCGGGTTCACTCAATTAATTTGAGTTATTTAATAATTTCGGGGACATTACAGAACAGCCCATATTGGAAAGGTTCGGTTACAGCATTTACAATTGTAGGCAAGGGGTTTAAGGCCCCAACAGCTTATGACTTCAATGGGCCATTGCTAGAGAAAGCAGTGCAAAATACACAGGTTGTAGTTGATGATCAAAAAACAAATTGGAAGAGAAAAGGATGCAGCATCTTATCCGATGGATGGACAGAGATGGAAGAAATAGGACTCTCTTCAACTTCTTGGTGGCTTGTACTAGTGCAATGGTATTCCTCAAGTCTATAGATGTCTCAAATGAAATAAAAATTGTCGAGACTTTGTGCAATTTGTTAGATGGGGTGATCCAGGAAGTTGGAGTTGAGAATGTTGTCCAAATTATCAAGGACAATGCAGTTGCATATGTATCTGCAGGTAAAATGCTTATGGAGAGGCATCCCACTATTACATGGAGTCCTTGTGTGGCACACTACTTGGACTTGTTGTTAGAGGACATTGGAAAGATTAGCTGGGTGAAAAGGGTGGTTGAAGATGCTAGAAGTGTCACCAAATTCATCTACAACCATACTTGTGTAATTTCTTTGATGAGAAAACACACAAATGGCAAGAACCTTGTGCGACCAAGAGTGACACAATTTGCTAGCCATTTCCTCACATTACAAAGCATTCTTGGTGTCATTCTTCATCTTAAGCGAATGTTTGTGTTTGATGCTTGGCTGTAGTCTACACACTCCAAAAAACTTGAGGTAGAGAAGATCGTAAGTGTCGTTTTTGATGATGGGTTCAACAAAAGTGGAGACGAGTTGATCAACATAAGTAACAAAACCAAATATAAACTTTACACAAGATAATCTACTTGCTGTCTTTTAGGGGTTAATTTTGTAATAATTTAAAGTTTGTTTTCATTTTTCTAGGTGACAAAACCTTTGGTAAGGGTTTTTCGTATGGTGGATGGAGAGGGAATGTCAATGGGTTTCATTTATGAGGTCGTGGATAGGGCCAAAGAGGCCATTTCACATTACTATAGTGGAAATTCAAAAAAAATATGAAGTCCTTTGGGGCATGATTGATCATAGGTGGACACACCAACCGATTGATGCCTTGGCATACTACTTGAACCCGAGATTCTACTTCTCTAATTCATTAAAGGCTGATAAGGAGGTCATGGCAAGTGTTATTACATGCATTGATAAGATGGCTCCTGGCCGTGACTTGAGAAACAAGGTTCTTGATGAGTTGGAAGTGAGATTTGACATTTGTTATACCTTATTTATGATTCATGAATTTGGAAATGTTCATTGTTGAGTTTGAGTCTTTGACAATTCTTATTTGTGAATTTGGAAATGTTCATTGTTCAAGATCTACAAGGGTGCAAAGGGGAGGCTCTTCTCTTCACAACAAGCAATTGACAGGAGAGAAACACAACCAGATAAAACATTTTGTTCAATACTAGAAGAAAAAATTAGAAAGTTGATAATGATTGTTAATTTGTTACAAACTTAAATTTTTTACTCAATTTTAAATTTTCTAATTCTAATATTTCTAAATGTTTTTCTGTAGATTTATGGTGGGAGAATTATGGTGTTGGCATGCCTAATTTGCAAAAGATAGCCATTTGTATTTTGTCCCAGCATGTAGTGCTTCTGGGTGTGAACGGAATTGAGTGTATTTGAGAACATTCACACAAAGAAGAGAAATAGGTTGACCCAAAAGAGACTCAATGATCTTGTCTTCATTCAGTATAACCTTCGCCTTCGCACTAGAAAGGTGGAGGGTGTTTCACACGAGTCCATTGACTTGAACGAAATTGATCCATATGGTGATTGTACCATTAATGAACAAGATGATGGTGATGATGTCCTCCTTACTAAAGATGTTGCATATTTAGAGAGAGGTGCAGCAGCAGAAGCAGCAGCATCGGCTGACTGATGATGAAGACGAGGACTTTGATGTTGAAGAAGAAGAACCAACTCCTCCTTTAGATGCCTCAACACCTACTAGTTTAAAGCGTGAAAAACTGAGTTATAGTAGGAGAGGGAAGAGGAGGATGTAGTCTTTAGTTTGCTGTTTTTCACATTTGGACATATCATTATATCTAATTTTGTAAACATTTATAAACTTATGCTGCTGTTATACATTTACAAGTTTGCAACTATGACAGTATTTCTAATATTGAGTGTTTGAGATTCATATGACATGTGTAATGTATCAATTATGGCTCTTATGTTCTTTAAATGCATTAATTTCTTTTTTTTAATGTAAAACTACGGTTTTTTCCTTTTGCTGAGTCTTTCACGAGTCTTTCACAAGTCCGAGTCCGAGTCCAATTTTTTGGTTTGCCGAGTCCATGGCAAGTCCCAGTTTTTAAACTATGCATGTATGCTTCATGCTTTACGTGTATACTTCATGTCTTGTGTGTATTTATGTGTATTGCTTCATGCCTTGCATGTCTTATGTGGATGCTTCATGCCTTACGTGTATACTTCATGCCTTGCATGTATTTATGTGTATCGCTTCATGTCTTATGTACACTTATACTTCATGTCTTACATGTATTCATATGTATGTTTCATGTGTATTTATGGATATGCTTCATATCTTACACATTTATATGTTTGTTTCATGTCTAATGTGCTTCCAGCACTCTTACACCCTATTGGTTATACATGTGTACCTTTTTCAAGTATACTTTGTGTTTGCATGTATCCTTCATATTGGCAAAGAATTCAGTTGACAAGATTAAAACCAACATTACTTGACTACAAGCAATCTTACATGATGTGGACTGTTATATCCCCCTTTTCAAATATGATTTAATAATAAATACTAATAATAAAATTAAAATAAAAAATAATATAACATAATATATTTAAAAGTTAATTAAGTCTAAAGGTATGCAATGAAGAGTTATGATCAAACATGAGATATAAAAGGGAGAATAATTCATTTGAAAGGGGATATGGAGGAAGGAAGAAAGAATGGAAGATGTGAATCAAGAAAGAAGTAATGGAAGAGAAAAGAGGAATGAGAAGAAAATAAGAAATTGGCTCCTTCAAAAAGTAGAATTGATGAAGGGTTGTGACTCTTCCAAAGGGAGGTGATTATGGAAGGTTGTGACTCTTAAAAAAGGCAGAAATGATGAAGGGTTGTGACTCTTCCAGAGTGTGGTAATTATGGAAGGTTGTGACTCTTTCAAAGGGCAGAAATGATGAAGGGTTGTGTCTCTTCCAAACAGTGACAATTATGAAGGGTTATAACTCTCTCAAAGGGGAGAAATGATGAAGGATTGTGACTCTTTCGGAGCGTGGTAATTTTGAAAGGTTGTGACCATTGCAAGGAGCAGACGTGATGAAGAGGTGACTCTCCCTCACATTGGACGATACAAAAGGGAGAAGGATTCATTTGAAGAGGAGATCTAAGGGAAATCAATTTGGGGAATAATATATTATTCTCAAAGGCAACAAGTAGTGGTGACTCAATTCAATATAAGAGGTGGTGAGCCCTTTTACCAATGAAGCATAAAGAAGATCATTCCACTCATTCAAAAATCATTTATCTATCAAATATTTGCTAAGTTACCACATTCACTCAGAATAAGTGAAATTCGAAATTCGATTCGCTTGGAATTCTGGTTCGGTGCGAATTCGTGTCAAATTCGACTTTTGACTGAGAAATTCATCTGCAATTCGTTCAGCAGGACCCTAGGAGAATTTCCAACGAATTTTGCAGACTTTTCACACAGCCGCACAAATCCGGAATGAATTTGGACGGACTTTTGGACGAATTTGGCTCCAAACGTCAGTTTTGTTTGAGGCAGAGGAAGGTTTGTGTGGATTCTCAGCTTCTCCACCAACTGCGAAGGCTGGATTTTGTTCACGCCGCACATCAGAGCTGCAGACAAGCCTGGAGAATGAGCGCGGCATCTTAACCACCGTAATTTCTATTTGAGACAGGATAGCTCTTTGTTGCCTCTGATAGTGCTGAGTGTATACTCTTTTCTATCCAGTCCTCTACGCTGTCCCCTCCTTAGTTTGTGTTTTGGTTCCATTGAATGGATGTGACTAAGGGGATTCCTTTAATTCGTCAATTATGGCTGTGATATGTTTTATTAATAAAATAATCTATTTATTGTAATATGTTTTATGTTTGTTAATAAAATAAAATATTTATTTTAATGAATATTTATTGTTTAGATATAATAAATATTATTGATTTTGATTATTTTATTAATCATTTAACTAATATTATTTATTATTTAAATAATTGTTTATTATATAAAATTAACATTATAAATATATATATATTCTTGTACAGACGAACCCCAAACGAATCCGAACCCAACCCAAAAAAATTTGGACGAATTTCAAACCTGGATCTCGAACCCGCATCCGTACCGGAATCCAAACCGGCAACTTAGGATATTTGTGATAGGATCCACTCTGCATCCTCTTCCTAGATCTAGGTTGGTTCTGTGATTATCTGTCCTACAATTATTTGTTTATGCTGTCCATTGTCAATTTTGCACCTTCTAGCCCTAATCCTCACATTCAATTCACATCTTTTCCATAGCTCATTTTCAACTCAAACACAAAGATATTGAATTCACCTTGTGCCCAATCCTTTTCAATCAGATTTGAGGTTGAGCAAAGTGGATTCACTGTCCTTTATGTAATCAGATTGGAATAGGCCTAGTTCCTAGTTTGCATGCATAAGCTAAGTGAACCCTCACATACACACCATTACACAATCAATCAGGAAGATCAAGCAAGCAATCCTCAAATCTCCATCACTCATCACTTCATCTTGGGATCAAGAAAACAAACAAATCAGCAATCAATCAATTTTGGAACAAATATTAAGACTGTTTACCATTGAACTACAACAAAAACCCTCAAAGGTAAATTAAGAGTCTTATGGATGAAACCCCTTAAATTCTCTTAGCAAGTTAAGGGCAAAAACCCTTAATTTGCCATTGCTGAGTTACGGACGAAAAACCCCTGATTTGGGCAGATCTGAAAGCACTTTCAAAGTTTACATACAAGTGGAAATCACCACAGTTAGAAGGAGAATTTAGCAGAAAATCAAGATGTGATTTATTTTCAGAATTATGTCATAAATTATGAATCTGAATATTATAATAAATTCATAATTTTAGACAGCCATTATCATTTGGAGTAAGGATTATTGTTTTAGGGCAAAATTTAGAAATGTTCTTAAAAGGGACATTACGCTATATATAGATGTAGACGGTCAAAATTAAAGGGCATGTCACAAATACTCTAGAATCCACCATCACATAAAACATTTCCTCCATCATACTGCCATGGCCTCCCTAATAGCAGGTGGCAAGCATCCATGGGCAATACGTCACAAAGAACCTTATCACTGTACCCCCCTATGGTAAACTCTACCCAAGTTTGTTCATTGACCAAGACATGTTGTCCTTTGTTAAGCCAAGTAACTCTATAGGGGTTAGTATGGGAAATTCTCTGCAATTTTAACTTCCTGACTGCTTCTTCTGCAATTATATTATCCGTTGAACCTGAATCGATGACAACCTTACATACCTTTCCCATTATCTTGCAGTTGATTCTGAATAGATATCTCCTCTGATTGGTCTCCTCCTTTACAGGCTCTTTGATCAAAATCCCTCTCATCATTAAATTTTCTCCCACCCGAGTCTAATTGAACCTCTAGTGATCTGACACTTGCGACATCTTCGTGAGCATAGTTCACTCTCCTATCCCCTCCTTAGGATGAAGAAGCCTTCTCAGGACATCTCAAAACAGGGTGCCCAATCTGGTTACAATTGTAGCACTTCATATTGGAGAAATAGGATCCTCTTCCTGATCCTCCAGACCTTCCTCTGCTGCTGCTAGATCCCCTTCCTCTGTAGCCACCTCTGCTACTAGAATCCCCACTCTGCTCTGCTAGCTTGGATTCCCCTTGGGACCTCTGGCCTGTATTTCTCCCTCCATAGCCACCTCTCTGCCATCTCTACCTTTGCCTCTTTGACTCTGTTCATATCTCTTCTTACTCCTTTCTTACACCTTAAGTGCCAACTAATAACACTTCTGCACCGCGGTGGGGCTCAATAAACTAATTTCTTCTTGAATACTCCATCTCAATCCATTCAAGTATTTGACCACTTTGATATTCTCATCTTCTGCCATGTTGGATCTCAAACATAACTTCTGAAATTCCTCTGTGTATGTACTGACATCAAGATCCTTTTGTCTCAAATTTTGCCTTTTCCTATGCTATTGGATTTCATAATCCTCTAGTATGTATGCCTCCTTGATTTTGGCCACCATACCTGTTGATGTTTGTAGCATCGATCAGATAAAATATTGATTTTACGATAATAGATAAATTATGAAATATATATATATATATATATATATATATATATATATATATAGATAGATATTAATAATTATAATA
>MU224474.1:2688238-2699263 GCA_018584345.1 Thuja plicata | reverse complement strand
ATGTGGGAATACTTATCGCAAGAAATGTGATATATATATGTGCTTTTATCTTCTCTAGCTAAGAGGGAGTGTTGATGTTTGTAGCATCGATCAGATAAAATATTGATTTTACGATAATAGATAAATTATGAAATATATATATATATAGATATTAATAATTATAATATATAGAGTTATATTTATTATTATTATTGATATCTATTATATATATTTATTATCTATTATATATATATATATATATATATATTATAGTAATCATTGTTATAATATAATAATGATAATAAATTATCATTATTATACTATAACCATTCTGATCTAATAAATCAAACATATACAATTTGTAATGTCGACCATAGTTATTAATATACTATGCTTTACCGATCACTTAATATCGGTTTGTAAATAGTGGTCGGCATATTAATAAATGTCGATGGTATATTGTGGTCGACATATTAACGTCGACAACATATTATATAAACGGTTGAATATTTTATAACGTGAGTTGTTAAGAACAGTCACGCCTATGATAGGTGTAACTCCTTGAGGAGTCACATCTATCATAGACGTGACCCTTCTTTTATTACACCTAATATATATATGGTGATCGATCTGTTTCGTACTTACACCGAAATTGATAAGTGCGAAGTATCTTGAACAGCGATCAATACATTGCATTATAATTATGAAACAATACCATCAAACCTGTGAAAACAACAATACCCTTCCAAGTACTAACAAGGTTCTTACCTTCCTTCTATCTCTCAGTATGGATTTAGCCACCTTCACCTTTTGGGCTTCACTAACACCTTCACATTCAAAATGATTCTCCAATCCTTCCATCCATTCCATGACAAGATCGGGCTCCATTTTCCCACCAAACATTGGTACTCCTTCCAATGATTTTCCTCCCATGGCTTTTAAGGCCCTAAGGAAGGGTTCTTCAGGCAACACAAGGTCTGGTTCAGGTATTTCATCTTCTTCCTTCTGCTTATCCTTTTCCTCTTTCTCAGTGACCTTCTTTGTCTTGTCTTCTACTTCTCCAAGTTTGCTTTCTAATAAGTCTAACTTTTCCTTAAGGAGCCTATTCTCCTCTTCTTGTTCTTCTACCCTCTTAGCCAATTCTGCATTTGTCACCATGTTTGATTCACCCACTGATTCTAAATCTGACATATAACTTCCACCTTGCCCAATTCTTTAGGCTCTGATACTACTTTGATAGGGAGCCTCTAGGTTCTACTCACCATCATGTCTTCCTTGAATCATTCTTGAGCACATCTGCTCTAGAGACAACTTTCCACATTAGGTTCCTAATATAGGTCTCCCAATCAATAAAGACGATACTACACTACTCTTCAAGCTTTCCACACAAGTTGCTTATCAACTCATCCTATGCTTGTCCTATTCTTTCCAATCTTCCAAGACTCTCTTGCAGGAGTGAAAAAGGTCTCCAAACTTGTCAAATTTCCTAATCCCCAATCCAATCTACTTGCCCAACAAGGCATTTCTTCATCACTTTCATAATTTGGCAGTTTTAGGCCTATTACGCTTTAGGTCTCAATTAGGCCTCTGTTTTGGGTTTTTGGACTCTAACCCCAAAACTTGTCTCACAACCCCTCGAACTGATGACCATTCAAACTACCCTTTTGGAAGACCAAAACAAATTTTTGGAGGTTTTGGGTTCCCAACTTCCGTACAGTAGCCAAACCCTAAATGAGCCTTTACAATTAGGATTAGGCCTGCAAATAGCTTTTCTATTCAAATCCTGACCAAATGGATTTAATGGGGTTCTAGCTTTTGTTCACTCTTGTAATCCACAATGTCTACACTCTTCAAGTTCCTAGCCGGGCTATCAGACTGCTCGCCTAGGGCTTGATTGCAAAAATCACAAACACAACATTTTGGCAAAACTCCAACTAGAAAAATATGTATAGGGTCTCTACTTGTAAAACTCCCATGGCCGTTGGATTTCCACGGTGACTAATCAAGTTAGAGCCATTTTTCAACTCAAACCCTAGTAACTGCCAGTGATTCACAGTATGTTGTTTGAGTTTTGTTTGACAAAGCAAAAACACAAATCTATGTACACACAAGCATTCAAAGAAAGGAAATAACCTACTGCAGCTATCTACAATCAGAACATGCCAATGCCAATCGAAGTCTAAGAGTTGCTCGAGTTACAAAGCATCTGTACACAAACTGCCAATAAAAATGTCTAGTCTTCAAAATTGCAAAATGTTTCAAATGACATCCAACCCTCCTTGATGGTTTTCAGATGTCTTTTATATGGTCTTACAATAAGTTTCAACCACCTGTGCGTGCCCATAACTGATCTTGGCACTAGATGCACATATTGGCCAAAACTTGTCAAAGCAACTTTCCAAAGTTGCAAAATTGTCATTGCAACTTTTGCACACCACATAACATCTCTGTCCTAATCAACTAAAAACTTCACCAAGTGATAAGGGATCTTGTCCTAAGACTCCTAAAACATCTCAGCAAAACCTTAGTTCATCTGTTACATCACTTTCCTCAATATACCCATGTTTTTGCATAGTTGACAACTTTGGGCCAGTTAGGACTTACTTAACCACATTTGACACAAGAAGACTTGAAACTCACAAAACCTTCCTAACACACCTAGTGGACTCAAAAACCATCCTTATTCACACACTGACCTATACAAGGCCTATCAAACCAAAATTTGAGGGCTTTACATTCAAACCCCTAGGTGCTCCTGCACCAATGACACTCCAAGATAAGGAGATTGTGATTTAAATGACATGCTTAGCAATATGTAGCTACTGAATTTTATAATTGCTGAAGCATACAATATAGAAGGAAAACTGAGAAAGAAATTCTTATCTTTAATGAGATGTGCATGTATCTGTGGTACTTGATTTCTTTAATCTTGCAACCACTAAACATATATGGAAAAAAATGGTTAAACTTTATGGGGTATGGCATAAGCAAAGCAATAAAGAACACAAAAAATACTCAATAGAAACAAAAGCTACCTGATTTCTGCAATCCTTCTGACAAACCACCACAGCCAGCAAATATGTCTAGTGTTGACAAGCGACAATCACTAGATGTTTCTGATGTCTTTTCTGCAGGCTGATCTCTTGAAACTGCTTTTCCTTTTCTCTTGGTATTCTCAACTTCATCAACAAGAAACTTGTCTTTTTGGTTTCCTGCGCTTTTTGAAGAGCTTAACTTGATATTTGCAGGTAGCTATATACAGCAGATTATTGAAAAGAATTATCTCTCCTACTCAAATAAACTCAATGAAAACCACACATCGCTTGAAATTTTGCAGATTAATTAGAACATTTAAAAAATTACCTGCTTCAGGGCACCTTTAGTTGGATCATAGATGCAACTGCAGAAGAATATATGTTCAAAAATAACATTGCCAGGCATATGAGAGAAATATTGCTGTCTTATGACAACACATTTTCCTTTTATTGCATCCACTTCTACAATTACAGATTCATCACTGTAATAAACCTGCAAAGATGAGGATAAAAAATACTGTAAACACTGATTAATATTTTCCTTCCACTTCAAATAGATACCAATCTAATACCTGCTGTAGCCATCCCCACAGCAATTTATACCAGAGATATTTATTTCATGACATCAAAATAGCATGTATAGATGTATCGAGTGAGATACACTTCAAAAGAGGTGCATGCAAAATGTTTGTACAAATTGCTATCAGTAAGCCAATAGATTCTAGCAGAAAGCTGCCAGGCAGATGCAACTGTGAAGTAAAGACATACAAGTTTGCCATCAAAGCCCTAGAACAATTAGAGATGACAAAAACTAAAACAGTAAAGGATCCGTAGAAAAGGAATCTGGAGTTACCTCCCTTATGTCAGCAGTGTAGGCCTTTTCAAGCCCAATGTCATCTGGGCGAAAAAATCTTCGAGCTTTTATCTCTGCGGGCTTGGATTCAGACTTCCTTAAGCCACCTGAGCTTTTAATCTCCAAAATTTGGCAAACAGCATAGGGTCTAAGACCCCTATTCCCACTTGCTTTGAACTTTTCTAAAGGTTCCTTTTCATCTACAACAGCAGCAAACTGTTCTGGATCAACATAAATATAATCATGCAGGTAGTACTTCACACCTTCATACTTAAATCCATCATTATTTTGAAGCATGTAGAGTTCTGAATTCTGCTTCTCATCTTCTCTTATTCTACATGACTGACACTGACCATTTCCCAGACCTAAGGTATCATAAGGAAGAGAAAGGAAGGCACCACGGTTAGGTGCATATAGAGACTTGCAGAAGTATTCAACAGGCAATTTCTTCCTTTCCATCTCTATTGCTCGTGCCCTGTCAGCTTCATCTGCAATCAAATTTTCCTTCCTATATTGATAGCCCCAAGATCGCAATTTGATCTCCACTCCTACCGTCTCTTTAACATCCTTCACATCAACTTGAAGACATTGGTGAGTCAGAAAGACTTCTCGTGGATTAGCTGCATTTCCTAACAAAGTTTCACTGCCTCTCTGAAGAACTCTTCCGTGAATCATTTTTGTGCCATTAGATTTCTCATACATATATTCAACAAAAAGAATAGTGGGAAGAGCCTCAGAGTGCTGGTTCTGACCTTTTGAATACACCAGAACTGCACTTCCCACAGCGATATCACCATCAGCAGAAACCATTTTATACAGGGGTTCCCCAGATGATGTTTTACCAATAGATTGGCCCACCCATTTTATATCTTTGCTACTTGATCTACCTCTTCCTGTTCTAATAACAGGGGAGAGTTCAGTTTTGTCCACCACAATCAAATCAGTCTCTTCCTCATCCTCGCTGTCTTCCTGGTCCTGTTCTTCCTCGTCTTTCTCATCATTCTCACCATTTTCCTCCTTTATTTCAATAGAGGAGGAGCTTGAATAGTACTCACTCCAGATGCGATTTATTAGCTTTGTAGTGGTTGCGCGCATTGCTTGCTTGCTGGTAGTTTCGGGCCGTGCAGTAGCCCTAGGATTCAAATTCTTTTCTTTGACTATGACTCCCTTCTTTGTCAGAGACAGTTTTGTATGATGTCTTTGCTCCATCTTTGTCGAGAGGCCTGTCACAAAGGCACTCCTCTGTATGCGTTCGTCTGGATACTCTGCAAATTGCTGCAAAATAATTTGACCGTGAACAACAACATACCTTTCTACAGCATCCAGATTGGGTGAGATAAAAGATGACTCAGTTTTGTCTTGGCTTGCCAGCTTCCTAGTCACATCTGAGAAAGAAAGTTTTGAAACACGGCTCTGCTCCTTCAGCATTACAATTATTTTGATTGCAAGCCTGGCAGTTTTTAGCACAGGTTTATACCATGGTAAATACCGCTTAGAAGGCCTCCCCAGCCTATACCAAGCACCATCGGTGCGGATTGAAATGAAGAGCATATTTGCTCCAAATTCTATCATCCATTCCTTGATAGCACTTAAATAAATGCGAATCCCATGTGGCTCGTTGTCTTCAGAATTTTTACCTCCTCCAGAATCAGCATCCAAACAATAGCCACTACCATCATCTTCTGTCATGACACCTGAGCCAAATACTGCAGTATCCGTCTCAGTACCACCAAGCATTGGAAGAAGTTCCAGTGGAACAAACCTAGAATCAGAATTATATAAAGACCAATCATGCAACATCCTGCGGGGTAGATCTTCAGGATCTAATATACATGAATCATCATAAAAAAGATACTCATCCATTTCATCTTCAGTGGCCTTATAAAATGCAGGTAACGGATAATCATTTGCAATTTCATCCTCGTTGATTTTGATGTAGAACTTCTTCTTGCCTTGAGACTTCCAACTTGGTCTTGCAGCCATCCAATCATTCTCCTCTTGTATCAATCTTGCAAGCTTCTCATCCTCATCATAGACAGACGAAGCACCAGCACTAGCACCGGCAGCACTACTAGTGGAGCTCTCTTTAATTTGTATACCCACAGACCCCATATGTTTTGATTCAAGACACTCCTGCTCCAGAGCCACAAGAGCAGGCAAACCAGTAAAAACCTGATCACCATCTTCAGAACTGCTGTCCAAACCAGTTAGCTGTTTTACAATTAAATCTCCCTGAGAAAGTATGAAATCTCTCCCCCAAAACCTTCCCTGGTAACTCTTATTAGAAGACATAGAGCGTGCAACACGTGCCACCAATTCATCCAATCCTAATTCAGGATTACCTCCGTCAGGCTCGGACAGAGCCTTGTAGACCTCAACGCAAAGCATTGCCTTTTCATTTATAATACTGAAGAACTTCGTGTATGAGCCAGCAGGCTTTACACATACGTACTCTGCTACCTCAGTTTGAAGCCATATAACAGGAGACCCACTTTCATACCCTGTTATGGACCATGTTTCCACAACCCCAAACCCCTCACACCGAACCCCTTTTGATTTATCCAATAAACCTTCCTTCGGCAAAATTAATCCAGAAATATAAAGATCCATTGCATACACCATTTCTATTGCCTGAGAGGCACCTTGGGAATCATGGATTATAAAATCCATCAAGCGCCGTTGTGGAGGCATTTCTTCCTGGTGTTGTTCATTCACTGTTAAGCTAATGGCAAGCTCCTCCTCCTCTACAGTTATTTCCTTCTTGGCCTCAATGATTGACTCTTTCTTGTCCAGACGAAGCGTCTTTTCCTTGTAATTCATTACTGTGGCTGCCCGTTTGGGACGTTTTCTAGCTCGGTTAGGTTCACCATTATCCTGAACCTCAACCACATCGACTTGCTTTGGACCCGCTTCATTTCTGGGTCTCTTTCGGCCCATATCCTCAGAACTATCAGAATGCCTGCCTGATGCCAAGCAATTCACGTAGTCCTTCAAGCTGTAAAATTTCTCCCCTGTACTCACATGAAGGGCTTGAGAGCTTCATTTTTCATCTCAGACCCGCCAATGAAATGAAATTCAATCTTCCCTCCTTCCCCGTTGAATTTCCTCCAACATCCCAGTCTGACAATTCGTAGAAGAATTCTATGTAAGCCGAAGGCATTGTCAATAAATTAACGGCATAAAAATTCTGCAAAAGATGCTGAACATATAATATAACTAGCACTTGCAGTCATGGGAGGTGCAAGGATACGTCAGGCGAATTTCTCGGAACATTAATGAATATTAATATTATATAAGGAAGTTTATATAGCTAGTTTATATATTTATAACTATATATATATTGTTCAAGGATAAGTTCAAATTAAATCCCAATTATATAGTTTAAGATTTTTTTATTAAATTATTTTTAAATCAACTTTTTACCTTAGACTTTTTAAAATCATTTTCAAATCAACTTTTCACCTAAAAAAATCTTGCATAAAAAAATAAAAATATGTATATATTTAAATATTATTATTAAGAAAAAGAATGGCAATCTATATTTTATTATTGTCTTCTTTTTATAAGAATATTTTGAATAATATCTTCTTTTAATAATGTTTCAAAAAAATTATTAAAAAAGAAGATAAATGTTGATAAAAGATATTAAATTAATTATCCATGTTATTCAATAAGAAATTAACACAAAGAAAAAAAATGTTTATGATATTGTTTTATTTTTAAAACAATAATTTAAAATTCACATAAACATACACTACACATGTTTTTTACTTTTAAAAAAAATAATTTGACATTTGGATACACTTCATGAACAAGTTTTTCAATGGTGGTAGATAAGATGTAATGATTTTGTATTACTTAAAAAATCAAAAGCATATATATTTAAATATTATTACTAAGAAAAAGAATGTGAATCTATATTTTATTATTATCTTCTTTTTACAAAAATATCTTTGAATATCATCTTTTTTATTAATGCATCATTTTTGTTTTTGTTTTTTTATAAGTCGGTATTTTATTAATTATAAAAATTGAAATAATTGCAAATTAGCCTTCGTTCAATGTGGATCTCGGTAGGAAAGAACAGAGGGAAGAAAACCTCTGGTTTCACCCAGAACTCAAAAGAGTTCGAAAAAAGAAACATCGCCATTGAATTTTGGTTACAAAAGCATATAGAGAAAGGAAAGACCCTCGAAAATATCTTTTGGGCTTTATTGTTTATATACAATTTGAATTATCTCAATTCTTGAAATACAATGTCGGAATCAAGGTAGCCTATCTAAACTGATATGTAGAATAAAGCTCTGAGTCAAGCAATAATCCAAGATCCCTCCAAAATCATTCAATGTGCACATAAACAACCACCAAAGATACTGCCATACACTTGTTAAGGGGTTAGTGTAGCCCAGTGAAAAACCCTATCATAAAAATTTGTGCCAATCTGTTCAGCAGTCCAAGATAGAAGCAAAGGAACTTATTTGTAAAAGCATAACCAATTAAGCATTCCTATAGCAACACCTATTTTGCATCATCTGTAGTTATACTACATCAACAATTAACATATGCATACATATACCCTCATAAATATGTGTATATGTGTATATGTGCGTGTGCGTGTGCGTGTGCGTGTGTGTGTGTGTGTGTGTGTGTGTGTGTGTGTGTGAGAGAGAGAGAGAGAGTACATTTAAGATTCCAATAAAAACTAACAAAATAACATTTGTATATGTACGCACATATATATGAGTGTGTGTGTGCGCACACGCGCATGCTTCCGTGTATGATAAAATTTCCAAAAACCTCCTTTATAAGTGTATCCCATATCAATCCATCTTTTGTACCCACATGACCAAAAAAACATTCAATATAAAGAAACCATAATGTGCTCTATTATGTGATGAGTCATAATGAGAAGTATACAAGCATAACGGAAACATATTAATAAATACTTTTCCCTAGACCATTCATGAGATAAGTAAGACTACCAAAGGAACCATGTTCCATTTTCATATTACAATGGGATCCAATACTAGCTCTCTGTCTGTATAGAAAGTTAAGCAGCATATAGAGAATCAAAATACCAAATATCCACCATTTTCCAATGCCAAAATGAGAGAGAATGAATACTACCAAATCAGGGATAACAATCTCAAGAACAATCACAAATGACCTCCTCTGGATAAAAATAAGTTTACATAATCTATTTGTCATTCTAAATACTGGGTAATTTAAATTTAAACTGCAAAGCACAGTAATGAATTAGTGAAATTTTTAAGCATCCTTTCAGCGATTGTTACTATATATATCTTGTGTGTGTGTGTGTGTGTGTGTGTGTGTGTGTGTGTGTGTCACATTTATAAACAAACTGAAATATACCAATTGAGATACAATTATTATAAACCAACAAAAGTGCCCATAATATCTCCATTGACCCGGATAGCGAGCTCACAATCGAAGTAAATTCCCTCATCACCTTCTCAACAACCCTTCTAATAACATCCTCTAAAGGGTTGAGGATTTTATTCAATCATTCGGGAGTGATATTAACATGGACATGAAAATGGCCACATTGGTTTCCATGGCTGGCAAGAAAGGTAAAAGGGAAAGCTAGAACGAAGGAAAGCTACAAACAAGTAAAGTGGCGAAGAGAAAGTAAAGAAAATGAGACTGGATGTAATAAAAAAATAGAGAGGAACGAAGAATCTGGAAGCCGCGAGAGCGTGAGTAGACCGAAACCAATGAATCATGAAACAAAAGGAGGGGACAGGAGGAAAGAGGAAGGTCGAAGGGATCGAAAGAAAGAAAGGAAACGAGCCATATGAAAGGGAATATATATGTTTAAATGGATTACTATAGACGTATATGAGTGTGTGTGTGTGTGTGTGTGTGTGTGTGTGTGTGTGTGTGTAAGTAAATATGAAAGTGAGAAGTAAGAAGAACTGAAAATAGAGAGGAGAAGGAGAGTGGTTATTAATTGTGTGTGTGTGTGTGTGTGTGTGTGTGTGTGTAAGATGGATTAATCTATGGAGATAATCCCCCTTTAAACTAGGTAAAATCACCAATTTTTCAATAAAGTTATCATTAACCCCTTGGTTGGATAACTCATCAGCTAATTTATTTACTTCCCTATAGACGTGAGTGAAAAAATCAAGTAAATTTATAGCTTTTTCAAGTTTTGAGTTTAGTTTCCAGTTAGGTGTCTGACCAATTCTGAGAGCATTTATCACAATTTGGGAGTCATCTTCAATCTCTAGTTTCCTTATCCCCAAATCTTTGCAGAAGAGTAAACGACACACAAGGGCTTAAATCTAAGCCATATTATTAGTAGTCTCACCAAGAGGTTTTGCTAATTTAGCACAAATTTTACCATCCCATGAATGGATGACGTATCCAATCCTAGTTGTACCAAGGTTGCCTCTAGAAGCCCTAACAAAGTTTAGCTTAAACTAGCCAAAACGTGGGGCTTGTCATTTGCACTAGGCTCTTTTCAGTTTGTTGTGATCCCTACCTTGACCATATTGTGGAGGTATTATTAGGCCAAACCATTTCTTTCTAATAAATCCCTCCCGCATTGAAAATATACCTTCCATTTGAGGGACATTTTTTAGTTTATCGTTAACAATTTCCACTATGTTGGCTCCGATCTTGTTTTCAAGGGATGATGTCTCCATTTTCTTGTCTTGAAAGATCCTTTTGTTTCATTATTTCCATACTTCATAGATAATAATGGAAGGTGCTATGGTCCAGCGGTCATCGCACAAGCTTTTCCTATGGCGAGTAGGTCATGCTTTAAGGTGTTCTAACAAGTTGTTAGGAAATGCAGTATTCCAATTTAATTTCTTACATAGCCACAACCAACATCCCATAGCATAGGGACAATTTAGGAGAATATGGTCTATAATTTCATCATGATGTTCACGCAGGACATCTTGAGGGGATCTCAAAACCAATCTTCATAAACCACTCGGCAGTAAGGATCCTTGTTTGCAGTGATGCCTAGAGAAACATTCCTGCCTTAGGTAGGTAGGATTTGTCACTAGTAGAATTTGGCAAATAAATGACTAAGTGACTAAAAATTTTAGTCACGTGACTAAAAGTTTTAGTTACATGACCAAAACTGATCATATTTGGTAAATAAATGACCAATTTGGTCATTGGGTA
>MU224474.1:2665001-2688138 GCA_018584345.1 Thuja plicata | reverse complement strand
ATAAATTTGGTCACGAGATAAATGACCGGCAATAAACTACCACTGGTCACGTGACCAAATTTGGTCATTTATCTACAATTTTTGGTAGTTTATTTGGTCATATATTGCTATTTTTGTACTAGTGTGTCCCCGCATAATTTGAGGGGATAATCAACCTTTTTCCAATGTTGAGACTGAATAATTGCATCATACTCATTTTTAACTCTATAATAGCCATCATTAGAGCCTCCTCATATCAAATTGTCAAACCTCTTTTTAAAAGTTACTTGCCTTGATTTGAGGATATTGGTAAGTTCAAATTTCTCATCAGCTGTAAGAGAGTTGTTATCAAGGGGTTTCCAATGCCAACCCAAATTTGGATCACCTAAGGGAATCACTATATAATCTTGCACCTTCCTACCCCAAGTGTTGGTTAGTATCTCTTTGCATCTTGGTGAGAGACCAAGACTATCCATAGGAGCATAGTTGGCCCATGAATCTTCCCAGAAGATGACAGATGCTCCAGATCCCATGTCCCAGGTTAGTTTGTTACAAATAATGTCCCTACAGTCCATGATAAAATTCTTGACCCTAGAACCCTTAGGAGGATTCCTAGTTCTAAAAAGATTGATGGGATCCTCGTCTTGAATATGTTTATTAAATAGAATTTTGGCCCATTTTTTGTCTGATTCTTGGTACATCCTCCATACCAACTTATCCCCTAAGGCCTTGCTTTTCCATGTAAAGTTTTTAATGCCCAGACCTCCAGCTATTAAAGGTTTACAAATGTTTTCCCATTTAATTAAGGCTAGTTTTTTTGTTTTCTGAAACCCCCTGCCAAAACAAAGTCTTTAATTTACTTTCCACCTTGTTATTAACTCCTTGGGAGAGGGGAAGGCAAGACATTTGGTAGGTAGGGATAGAGGACAAAACTGATTTAATCATGTTTTTCCTACCAGCATTAGTTAACCACTTATGTTTCCAATTTTCCATTTTATGATTCATTTTACTAGTTATTGGATCCCATAATTTCCTAGCACATGCGCCTTTATCAATAGGAATCCCAAGGTACTTACACGGAAATTCACCTTCCTGAAGCCAATGACTCTACATATCTCATTTTCTATATTTGATTCAGTATTAAGGGAAAAAAAAATCAGATTTGTTTGCATTGACTTTCTGCCTAGAAGCATCCATGTACATGTTAAGAATGTTTTTGTAGCTAGTGGATCTACTTTGGAACTTTTGGTCGGAAGGATAGTATCATCAACAAACCGGTGATGAGTGATGTTAGGTACCCCGTCAGTTACTAAAATCCCTGAAATCAAACATGCATGATGTGCCTTATCTATTTCTCTACAAAAGGCCTCAACCATAATGATGAACAAAAAGGGGGAAATGGGTCACCTTGTCTTAGACCCCGAGAAATGTCAAAAAAACCCTCTGAAATGCCATTAAAAAGGATAGAAATTTTTGGGGTGAAGATACAGCTAAAGATTATAATGATTCATTTTCTTGAAAAGACAAATGCTTCTAAACATTTTCATAAAAACCTCCAATCAACTTTTTCATAGGCTTTTTCGATATCTAGTGTAATAAGCATGTACAATGGTCCTTTTTTCATTGGGTCGAGTGAATGAGTTCTTGAACAATAATTATACCATCAAAGATGGATTTGCAAGGAACAAAACCAGCTTATTCTTCGAAAATGATCTTGGGGAGAAGCATTTCAAGTCTATTTGCTAGTGCCTTTAAGAGGATCTTATAAATGGTGTTACACAATGAAATCACTCTAAAGTCTTCCAATTCTTCATAGTTAGAATTTTTAGGAATAAGTGTAAGGATAGTGTTGTTGATTTCAGTGAGAAACCATCCAGAATTCCTTGTGGCCTCTATCGCTTCCCAAAGCACTTTGCCTAGGAAATGCCAACATTTTTGGAAAAAGACAGCTTGAAAGCCATCAAGGCTAGGTGCTTTATCTGGATGAAGTTGAAACAGGGTTGTCTTAATTTCTTCCAAGGTGAATTTGTTGTTAAGGAAACGGTTATCAATATCAATTATCAATTTTGGAATCCTGCTAAGTAATTATTGGTGTGCAGACAAATTTGAGTAGTCCCAATTATTAAGGGTATTCGAGTAGAAATCAAAAAATTCCTTTGCTAAAGCTTGGGGATCTTCTATTGTTTCCCCATTTATGTTTTTTATTTTCATTATTTTATTAATGTTCCTTTTTTAGTTTTGTAAAAAAATTGATGTTTTTACATCCCTTAGAAAGCCAGGTTTTAGGAGATTTTTGTTTCCAAATGATTTCTTCTTTTGCAAGTAAATCTTCATATTTGGTTGGCACCTCTTTTTCTTTGTTATAATATTTTCTATCCAAATTACTTTTTCATTTAAATATTGAATTTCCTTTTCCACAATTATTTTATCTTTGAAGGTGTTTTTAGAGTGTTCTTTATTCCATGTCAAAATAGCAGTTTTAAGAGATTTTAGTTTGGATATGAAACATAACATCTTGGACCCCTCAAAATTATCCTGTAACCACCATTGTTCAAGAAGGTTTAAAAATCCTTGTCTTAGAGCCACATACTTTCAAACTTAAACAAATTTCTAGATGGTTTACCTTCCTCAACAATCTCTAATCTGATTGGAAAATGATACGACCCTGTAGTGGTGAGGATTGATGCAGTTAAGGTGTTATCTAAAAGACTCAAATCACCTTTAAACAAAAACTTGTCTAATCTTTCCTCAATATGACTGAAACCCTCTCTTTTATTATTCCATGTGAAAATGTCATTATTCATGTTAATGTCCAGTAGGCCGTTCTTACTGAGCCATTTGCAAAAGTCTCTTAACAACTGGGATTTGTGTTGAATACCCCCACACTTTTCACTGACATCTAGTATGGTGTTTAAATCTCCCCCTATCACATAGTTCAAATCATTAAACTGATTGAATAAGTCATTGATTTCATAGTAGACCTCTTTTTTGTTCTTGGTGTTTATAGGACCGTAAACATTAATTAGAAAGAAACATAATGAGCTTTTAGTGTTGTGGACCAACCCCCATCCAAATTGCTTTCTTATTTTGTTCTCATAATCTACTTTTCTTGGATCCCAAATAATATCAAGACCCCCAGATGCGCCAACAGATTCAGCCATTTCGGATTTCCAAAGCCCAATTTTGTGTTGGAATTTGCTAACTTCTTCATTATTTAGTTTCATTTCTTGTTACATAATAATTTCATATTATAATAAGTTAAGATTGTGCTGAAACAAACGTTGTTTGTTAGGGGCATTCAATCCCCTAACATTCCACATGGTGAGCTTCATTGTTCAATGGGAAGGAACTCCCCTTCTGTACATAAAAAAAAAATGTATTTAGCTTTGTTTGGTTTTCGACCTTTTCATCCTTATTTCTTAATTTCACATGGGATTTCCTTCCTCTCTTTCTCAGTTGTTTACCATAGATATAGCTCTCAATACCTTCTGTCAATGTTGCAATGCCCAGATTACCATAATTATTGCATGACGCCTACAAGGTTTGATTATGTGGTTGTTCTGAAACCTGATCATTCCTTTCCTCTTCTAGTTCTCTGATAATGTGTTCATTAACTGAATTGATGAATTCATTTTCTAGTTGTATTTCCTTCTCAATTTCTATGTCCATCTCATTTATTTGGTTGAGTTGCTCATCTTCATCTAACTTTGTTGTTTCTTTCTTTGCCCTGCATTCTTCACTATTTAATAGCTCGGTAAAATCCTCAATTTAGTGATCAAAGTAATCTTTCCAAAATTCTTCTTCAGCTGAATTGATGTTCCAATTTGGGGTTAGTCCAATGCTGTTGTAAATTGTCTCAACTTCCAAAGGCATATGACAAGGTTCTCTATTTGATTTAATTTGGGCTATCGCAAGACACTTATCATTTACAATCATGTTTGTATCAACCATCATGGTGGTGTGATTATCCAGTATTTCATCTGATTCTATATTTCTAACGATTTTTTTATTTTTCCAATTATGTCAATAAATCAAGTGCTTCATGACTTGATCATGAACTAAAATAAACGCATTCATCATACTTCCTAATTTATGCATATTCATTTTCATTTTCCTAACTATTTCTTCCCAGGGTTGAAAGTTCTTCACCAAATATCCCTATAATGTCCTTTCAACCCTATTAGAATCATTATGATAAGGTTTAATAGCATTCGGCACTACCCATTCCCCATTGTCTTCCAATTCATGAAATCATTGACAACCTTACCAACATGCTTCTCTAAATTGGTTTTTGAAATATTCTCAATTCCAGTTTGAAAGTTGTCTTTGTTGATTCTAGCTTCCTCCATTATCTCATGTTTATCAATTTTTTGTAGGTTTGACATGGGTCATATTCCTCGTTATTTTATGATAAATCCAATATATCCATTAGTGATGTATATCCTGATCTTTCCATGATGGGTGGAGGTATTTCCTCTATAATCTCACCCTCCTCAATATCAATGTTTATCAAGGGTGTAGGAACCGAATTAGAGGAGGGTTGTGGCGGGGCATTAATACCAATATATGTTGATATTATTGTATTACAATTAGAGGTATTGGTGTTATCGTGAAGCTCAATAGGGGGAGAAACTTTCTGTGGGAGAAAATTTACAAGAAGGAGATGGGTCACTCTCAATAATGAAGCCACCTTGTTCATTACAGGAAATCTTCGTTGTAGATTGGTTGTCCTAGGTGTACAATCATAGAAATCAACCAAAGCTAGTTGTGAGGAATCTACTTTCCTATAGATAGCTATATCTTGAATATCACCATAGAAAAATTGAGGTTTGAAGTGATAAATAGATTGTTTTGTTATAATTTAACGGGTTTAATGAAAGTGGCATTAAGATCTTGATTAAAAAGGATTTTCATAAAAGATAAGTTAAGGTAGGTTTCTTCAATCCCTACAACCCCTCCCATAAGATCCCCTAATTTATTTAAGACTTGAGTGTGTAATAGTTCTACAAGAAAGTTGTTAATTACTACCCATCTAGGAGTTGTAATTGATTTTAAAAAAATTGATAAAAGTTTGACACCCAATTTAAAAACTTAATATTGAAACCTTCATAAAAAAGTAGTTTACCATTCATCGGTTTATCCTTAAATGCAATCTTTTACAATCTAGATAGAGAAAATTACGAGAGAGGTTTGTTATACTTACCTTCTCCTTGAACGTCTCCTTCATCCAGTCGACAATGTCAACCATTGAGGAATTAGAGCCGCACCATTTTGCATATAGACTGTGATCTCTGTAATGATTCCATAAACCCGTTGTGTATATATTGTTAACCACAAACGTTGTAGTGTTATCAACTTCCAACTGTGGAGGCCTGTAGTGGTTTATATTATACTGAAACACATGCCTTCCATGCGCCGCACTTGAATGAATAGGAATCTGAAAGTTCTTATCAGAAAGATCATTCTTAATATTGTTCGAAGGAGGCCTAAAAACTTTATCGTTTTTATTTACAGGCTCTCTGGCAGAAATAGCACTGTTGAGATTCAGATCTTTATTAATTATGGTAAGTCTCGGCCCATGTTGTTGGCCATTACGAACTTGAGGAGGTTGGGGGAATAGCCTACCGCATGAAACCGTCAGAGAACCAATGTCTTGTGGGCGCTGTGTGTCAAAGTTTGTGGAGTAACCCAACGACTGAAAATTCTCACTATTCGCAGTTGAATCAAAATTAGGTTTTGCTAGAAAAGAAGTTTGCTTTGTTCGCATAGTTTGCTTGTAGTTCACCATTTTTTAAAATAATAATAACATTTTAATGCATCGTTTTTAATGTTTCAAATATATATATATATATAAATAAGATAAATACTGATAAAAGATATTAAAATTAATTATCTATCTTATTGAATAAGAATGAACAAAAAAAATGTTTACCATATTTTTTTATTTTTAAAACAATAATTTGAGATTCACATAAACATACATTATTCTATCCATTATGTATCTTACACATTTTGTTTTATTGTTTTCTAAACACAAATTTTTCAATTTTCACAAATATTAATTTTATTGAAATGCAATAGGGATAATCAAAAGTTTGAGTATTCAATATCACTTTCAAAGTGGATAAAATACGCGTTAGCAAACTGCAGATTTGATCAAGTGTTCGTCTATTTTTTTTATTTAATTACATTACACATTGTGTTTTTGTTTTGGTAAACTTTTTGATTAAATGTGCATTCCCTTATTGATGTTTTTCCATAATTTTGAAGACCGTTCATTCCAATTTGCTGAAATATTAGATAAATGGAAAAGAAGATTGTAGTAAACGACTTACATTTCTTTATCGGATCATAAACAGAGATAGGTATTCAACTAGCCTTTTTGCCTTTGCAATCTACAAACTTTGAGGAATGAAATTAACCATTGTGTGTGAGGATTGGTTAGAGGGAACACATGATCTTAAAATTCTCCACTCCCAATCCACAAACCATGGTTGTGATTTAATTGCATGTCTCTTCTTTGTTTTCAAGCTTATACATGTTGCATTTACTTGAATGTTTCTAATTCAAGTTGGGGTTTTTAAAATCCTTTCTTGAAATTTATAAATGTTCTACCACTAAATCATTGTATTCCATGGAATAGCAACCAATTATATCATATTATTCATGCACCTTGTTTGATGTATGCACATTGCTTAGAATCTTCCTGCTCAAGTCTCTTACAATAGTTGAGGACATTCTTATTGGTTTTATTTTATTAAATCTATTGGGTGCATGACCTCTAATTAGTTTTATGTAATGATAAATACTAATAAAAGATATTAAAATTAATTTAATTAAAAAAAATATTAATATTTTAACTAATATAGATAATTTTTTAATTTATATAAAAAATAATTTTTTATTTTTCACATTTAAATTCTACCTATAATTTCCTATCAGCTTATCCCTTGAACCTCTTTAGGTGCAAGTGCTAGTATATATGAAATTTGTCCAAAGACAAGTTCAAATTAAACCACAATTATATGTTGCTTCATAGTTTAGACACTATAAACATTAAAAAAATAAGTTAGAATGGAAGGTTAATTTTATGACCTTATATATACTACATTCCACACATGTTTAAGAGTATAAATTTGGTGAAATACTTCTAAAATATGAATCTATGAAAATCTAAAATTCTATTTTCTATTGAAAAACTCTTTTATTATTTACAAATATTGAAAACGATAAAAAATGGTCAAGAATTTTTTATTATAAATATTAAATAAAAAAAATTAGAAAGAGTAAACTTATCTTACTTTCAATTACTCTTTCTATTATAAATCCTTAAAAAACCAAAATTTCTTGTTTTACAATATTTTCAAAAATTAATATTATTTATTGATTTATTTAGTTTCTCATCTTAAATTAGTTTCTCCACTTTCTTTTTTTCTTTTTAAAATAATTCATTAAGATATGTTTCTATTATAAAAAAAATTTAAAATCAACTTCAAAAATTAATATTAATTGTTGAATTATGTAATTTCCTAAAAAAAATCAATCTTAGATTAGTTACTAGAAACCAAACTCTCTAATTTCATCACACATATAACACTTAGAAATTGAAATTTCTATTCTTTTTCAATTTCCAATATTTGTTTCTATTATAAATTACACTTAACAAATCAAATTGCAAACTTTATTATTCATGTTATTATTACTTGTAGTGGCCTTCAGTAATTCACCCATTTATAATGGGTTTAACATTTATGTGTTAGGATTGATCACATGCATCTCAGGGTCTCGAGTAGGATCTAGATGCTTCTTTATCCTTCCATACTATCTTTATCGCTCATATAGGGCATTTATCCCTAGTTCAATTTCAATTTTAGGCCATGGATACTTCCATCCACATGAAGGCGGGAAAGAGGGAGATGTCCTTTTGGGGAAACGTTTCAGGGGACCAACTTAGAAAGATGATGAATGCTAAACACAACCTAATCATATGGGCTATGCTTAGGATCATAGGCAATGAATTTTCACTGCTTGAAGATAGGATGAAAACCAATAAAAAGGTTATCGAGATGTTCATTGTAACAACCTTACGGGTGGATAGGGATAAGGTTGCCTTAAATGAATTTTGTAGGAGTCTCTTCAAGGGAGTCCTTCTTGAGTAATGGGATGTGGTTTTAAATAACACAGATAATAATCTTTTTATTCCCAATAGGAGAAATTATGGGGTAAGGAACCATCCTATTATGGTTTATTTGATCTTGGTAATTGAAAATTACAGAACCTTCTCAAAGAGAATTCCTACTATTACTAGTATTGGCTAAAAAATTTGTAAGTCACTATGACTACAACTTACAAAATTGTGACTTTAGACAACGTTGAATGATATTTATATCTCCTCTCATAAATAAGGGAGGCTCCCTTCTTACCGCAGGTGGCTTCAACAAGAACTTAACTGAAATTACAAAAAGGGACGCTTATTCTGAATGGAGATTCTATAATCCAAATAAATGGAAAGGCGCAAAGTCTCTAATTGAGAATTCACAAACTTAAATAAAAATACTTACAACTGAAGCACAAACTCTTTCATATATGATTAGTTGTAGCCACTATCAATTATAACATTTTCCCCTCTTGCAACACAAAGTCTTCAAAATCAAATTTAACTATAACTCTTAATGCAATAGGCAACTCAAAGTTTGCACGATCAAATTCAAATCCCTCTTGAACAAAGCACCAAAACCCATAATCAACTCAATAAAATATCATCACATAATAGTTTTAATTGCCACAAAGTCTCAAACAACCTACCTCTTTTATTGAAAGTAATTCAATTTACACCTAAGCTCAAAGTCTTAGAGTGCATATACAAACTGGCAAAATTTTCTCGCCTTGCCAAAAGATAAAAATTGCAATGAGTACCCTCCTTTATTTATAGGTGAGGGGTCGAGAAAAAAGGTGGAGAAAGAAGGGGAAACCCTTAACTACCTTTCACTTATTAAAGACTACAAATCCTAATGCACTTGTAGTATGATTACATGCTATAGTTTTGCACATGATACTATCGCATGCAATTACAACTTGTTACCCAATTACATGTACTTTGTCAACAAAACTACACCTACTTATAAAGCATGTAAAAATGAATAAGTGTCTGATAAGACACAACTTATACTACATCATCCTTTTCCACTCTTCATGCTGCTACAAGATGCCTTGTGATTGATGTGTTCAGGTTTGGAGAAAGCATCTAAAACTGGACAATGAATATGTACCCTTAATTGTTCTGCATTTGATGGAATCAACAAATCTCCTGCCTGGAATCAGTCTTGAAATATTTCTATGCTCTCATCATTTCATTACTCATATCTTTCTTTGAATGACTCCATTGTGTTGTCATTATTTAGTTATCATAAAATGACATAGCATGGTATTTCAAGCTAGAACTTTGCAGATATGGAAGAGTATGCATATAGGATATGAGTGGAAGGCCTTTGATCAGTGAAAGGCAATGGATTTTGGGGAAAATAAACTCTTTAAATAAGGGAAAAAATAAAAAAATGGGATTTTCTGGAGGTACTGCATATGGGTGGACAACAAGTTTGGAGCAAATAAATGGGGTGAATATGCACATTTACACAAAAAGGAAGTCTATTTAACCATAGGTGGGGTTTTTATGTCCCACTACAAGTTATCTGAAAGGCTCTTGATGGATATAAACAAGAATTTTAAGGTCATTTATAGCCTTGGGTAAAGCATGAAAAATTTATGCAAAACACTTAGAAGTGGGCTTTTTAGCTTGCATTGCATAAGCAAAATACTTGATCTTTTTTGGAGTGGTTCATTACTTAGAATGAGATTTTTAATCTCGAATGCTTATGCAAACATGATGAAGTTCTTTCATATGCATCTTAGAAGAATGATTGAGATGGAAATAGAAAGAAAAACGACTAAAAACAAAAACATACAAATCTAAAAATGTAATGAAAGATTTGCATAAACAAGAACAAACATAAATATATACAAAATCTTGGAAAGAAAGCCCTAGAAATTTACAAAATAAACTAATATACAAAAACTTGGAAAGAAAGCCCAAGAAATTTACAAAATAAACTTACATGTTGTTGAGAAAAGCAAGGGAAACTATCTCTCAAAATATTGAAGAAAATCTATATCAACTCCAAGAGATTTCAGATTTAGCAAAAGATCTCAAGATTGGAGTTATATAGGCAAGGAATTTGACTTAATCCCTTTGCTAAATCAATGCATATTCAAACCCATCTTTTCATCAACATAATAATCTTTAATAATCAATTCTAAGGCTAAATCCCTACCTCTAGACAAGTAAAAATTAAAAACATTAAAAAAATTTATATCCCTATCATGCAAAAAACCAATATCCAGGCTATACTCCTTCATTCTCAATGTTGTCATGCTGCTGGGGTTATTCGCTGGGCTGCCACAAAGCTGCAATGTTGAAACTGTCTATGTCTGCATCTTTTCGCTAGTCAACCACTTTCATATTAAAAAAAACCTACCCCTTGCCTCGACTTACACCTTTTCCTTTCTCACATATCCTTTGCCCCACAGATTGTGTTGTCTACGCAGCACGTTCAACACAATGACTTTGGCCCTTTCATTCCCCAATTAATTCTGCTTTTTCCAGTTCATTTTTAACCTATGTCTAGCCTTTTGTAGCCTTCTTATACATCAATGGTTTGTCTACATTCACTCTCCACGTCAGAAATGGGATGAGCCCAAAATGACTTCCTTCTGCATCATCCTCAAAACATTCTGTTATATCCATTCCCACTCTGAGATTGCCCATTCCAAAACAAAGTCCATCTCTCCAAGCACATCACTATTGAACATGGCTCTTGTTATCCTACCTACTTCCTCCATGCTCTCCCATATTTCTATCTTCCAAGCTGCAAAAAAATGAGAGTATATCCAAGTTTGTTCAGTGTTTTATCTGCCTTTCTTAAAATTGCACGTCGATGACTTTAATCACTCTATCTATCATCTCATCTGACTTAATCTTTAGCATCCATTTCACTTTGTCTCTACTCGCTGGACCCTTAAAGGATTTCATTTGTTTATCTAAATCTAAGAGGAATCTTGCGTCTATTTTTCATGACTGAAACCCTTCCTTCCTCGATACTTCGACTCCACAAACTGACCTATCTTCTCCTTATTCAAATGCTTGGCTAACATTTTTCAATGATTCTATAAATGATGCAGCTTTTATGCTTCCCAAGCATACTTTCCTTCATTTGTGTAAGCTTTCTTTTCCATGGTTGCTTCCCACAATCCAGCTATAAAGCCTGCGGTTTAATCAATGTTTCGTCCTTGTTGGGATCAACTTGCCATCATTAACATCTTTCAAAGCCAAAGTGCCTCTGTCAACAATCCTTTTCATACTCTCCATATAACATTACCATCATCATGCCACTTTTCCACCATCATTATGAATAATAGGACTTGATCACCCATATTTCAACAACTTGTACTCATTGCACCATTGTTGACTTAGAATATTTCCTAATTAAAACCCTTCCAATTTGGTGAAATATTCATATGCAATCACATCAATATTTTCAAAAGATATGGCCCAATTTGCAATTTTGTCTGCTTCTTTATTTCCTTCTCTTAGTGTGTGGCTGATTTTAAAGTTTCTAAATTTATTTAGATTATACCCCACCTCTCTTAAGATGCTATGAATGTACCAAGTTTGTGAATGCACCTGCTTAATTGCTTCCACAATCACTTTTGAATCACCTTCAATGTGAATTTTCTCCACCCTTATCAGATTCCCTAATTGAACTGCCAACAAGGTTGCCTACGCCTCTACCACATTGTTAGTCCCATCTATTATCCTTTTAGCTGCCAATGTTAAGACATCTCTTTACAATATCTGGCAATAGCTCCAACCCCTGAGACCCCTGGATTCCCTTTTGAGGATCCATCAAAGTTAATCTTAATCCAACCTGGATCCTGGGGATCCACACTACATTATCCCAACATGTTTTTACAATACTAGATTGGCCTACATCATTTCTATATCTAATTTGATCCCTGGTCATTTTCTATGAGTTTGTCTATCCTAGGATGAAAAATAGTGTTTGCATTCAATTTACTTATCGCTGAGCTCGTTACTTCCTCAATTAATGTGTTAATCCTATTCATAATCCTTTCTTCAGATTATGAAACATCCTAAAAGATTCTCCAATTGCGCTCCTTCCATAATTCCCAAATAATCACCGACGGACAAATAATCCACAATTTGGATAATGTTAATTTTTGAAAGTAGACCTGCCAACCTTTGAAGATTTATACTAAAGAATTTGGCATCAGGCCAATTAGGTTCAATTTTAATCTTACCATTTCCCAACATTTCTGAGAAACGTCACATTGAACAAGAAGATGGTCCACATCCTCCCTCTCTTTCATGCATAAAGGGCACCAAATTTGTCCAACAAAACCATACTTCTTTCTATGTTCCCCTGTCAAAATATTTCTTTAAATGGTCATCCATGCAAAAGCTCCAGCTTTCTATAGACAATCCTTATCCCAACACAGTTGATATGGCCATTCTTCACTTGCATCCTCATTAGCCAACAATTTATACCCTAGTTTGGCCGAGTAATTTCCACTCTTAGCCGCACACTGAATAATACTATATTTTTCCAGTTAATGAATTGCCCAGACCCATTTTCTATAAGCATCCAGAGTTTATTTAATAATCCTGGCTTCTCAGGATGACACCTCCCCCATAAGATAAGTGTCATCTACAAACTGTAAATGAGCTACAAGGTCTGAGCCCCTTGCAACCTTGATCCCCTTTCAGGAACCTGACCCACCTTCTCATTTAATTGTTCTGACTAGTGCTTCCGCGAGGACAATGAAAAGAAATGGAGAGAGAGGATCACCTTGATGAATACCAGTGGTAGTTTCAAAGAAACCTTAAGGGCTACCATTAACAGGGATGGAGAAATGTGGGGAAGAAATGCAACTAAACACCCAATCACACCAAAGCTTATCAAACCCAAAGTTCTTCAAAAATGTCATTAGGAAGTTTCTATTGACATTATCGTAGGCTTTCTTGATGTCCAATTTGATCATCATACTCACATATTTACCCAAATTAATAGAGTGCATTGCTTCATGCATGACAATAATTCCTTCATAAATAGATCTTCCTAGTGCAAACCCACTTTGTTCCTCTGAGATAATAGAAGATAACACAGATTTCAGTCTATTTGCTATAACTTTTGCAATCACCTTATAAACAGTGTTACATAGGGAAATTGGCCTAAAATCATAAAAGGATTATTTATTTCCATTTTTTGGAATCAAGGATAAAAGGGTATTATTAAAGTCTTTGAAGATAAATCCACCTTTTCTGAATTCTTCCAACACCTCACATAAGTCTGCCAATTATGTGCCAAGCTTTTTGAAAGAAAAAAAAAAGTTGGAAAACCATCAGGTCTCAATGCCTTGTCACTCCCCATATGAAAAAGAGAATTTTAACCCCTTTCTCCATTATAGTTCTCATCAGCATACAGTTTCGTTCCCTAGAAACAACCTCCAAAATCTATTATCCTCACAATTTGTCTTGATGTTCTTTGCAAATATTGAAGAGAAGTAGTTTACCGCTTCCCCATTAATTTGATTAGGGTCAGTCAAAATATCGCCTTGGTTGTCCTTGATAGAAAAAATCTTATTCAAATAACATCTAGCTTTGACAGAGTTATGGAAGAATTTTGTATTTCTATCTCCTTCCCGTAGCCATAATTCCCTAGATTTTTGTCTCCAAAAAATTTCCTCATAGTTTAACACCTCATTGTATTTATTTTTCAACTCCACTTCCTAATTGAAAACACTATTATCCATTCCCCCTTTAGAAATAATCTCATTCAGATCACCTAAATCAGACTCCAAATTAAAATTTTCAACAAAAATGTTTTTAAAAACCTCTTTGTTCCAAACTTTTAAATTCTCTTTCAAGAATTGTAACTTTTTGAAAAACAGAAAAGCATAGTTCCAAGAATGTCGAGGGGCTATTTTCCACCATAACTCTATGAGATCCATGAATCCATTTCCTCTTAGCCACATTTTTTTCAAATCGAAAGGGGGCCCTTTCAGGAGATGCATCTTCAAGCACCTTCAGAGAAATAGGAAAGTGATATGACCCTGTAATAAGCACTATTTTAGCTTGGCAAAGCCAATTTATATCTTGTCAAGCTCCTCCCAGTAGGAATCTATCCATTTTTTCAACAATATTAGAGAAACCCTGTCTTCTATTTTTCCATGTGAAGGCACCATTTCTAAAACACACATCTTGTAATTCATTTAAAGATATGAAATTAGCAAAGTCTTTTTGGCTTTGACTGATCCAACCTTTCCCTCCCAATTTCTCTGTTGGGGAGAGAATTGCATTAAAATATCCACCTAGCATAAATATTTTATCTTTAATTTTATTGGTATTGTAAGAAAGATAAGCCCACAATTATTGTTTCAGAGCCTGATTGCAAGGCCCATAAATGTTAAAAGAAAAGAACGTCACCTTGAGCTGAAAGGAGAATACTTTTACTAATTGCCAATTGCTACCTTCATCCGCTAAACTAAGATTCATCACAACATCTTTCCAAAGAATACCCAAACCCCAAAAGGCACCTTCCACCTCTGAGAAGAGACCTCCACACATTCTAAACTTTCTTAAAAACTGCAACTTCCCTATGCCACTCAACTTAGTTTCTTGAAAAAATACTATATCAGGTTGGGCTTGATCAAGACATCATTTGACCAAGTTCCATTTGTAAAGGGAATTGCAACCCCTAACATTCCATGAAAGGAGCATCATGGATTTTGGGAAGAGGGATAGCCTCTTCCCCATCTCAGTAGTTTTGTCGGTCTGCTGCATTACCAACAATTGCGAGTTTCACCTTTGCAGTTTTGGGACCTCTCTTTTTCTTTTCTTTTATATTTGGCTTCTGAACCAATGACCAAGTTTGAATTATTGTCCTTTTATCAAGGATATACATCTAATCCTACATTCTCAAGTCTTCATTTCCTACCTCCTCTTCTTGAGATTCATATTCAGATTCAATGTTCCAACCATTACCTTCATTATCCCTTAAATCCTCCATTGATTTTTCCAAGTTTTTTATGGGAGAAAGTTGGATGTCTTTACAGAAATCTTGGATTTCATTATCACCTTCCACTTGGGCATGCTCAGGGTGCGCAGACCTAAAGACTCTTTTTGTTGTAAAATATGTCTTATAACTTCTATCAACATCAATTATTTTGTTATGTTTAGGAGTGTTTAGAGACTCATTTAGTGAGTCAAACACAATAAGGGTCTGCCCATCTAATCCTTCTCCATTTTGAACTGTCATTTCATCCTGACATGTTTCATCCTTTTGAGGAGAGAAATGCATCTCCTTCACTACTTGAGTGGACACTGGACTATCAATACCTATTTTTTGGGAGGTAGAACCTAGTTCCCTCATTCTCTTGTGCTTTTCTGAGTCATCTTCTAGACTACTCTCTTCTTGGGGCATGCTCTAGTTCACGATTTTCCTATTCCAAATCATTTCTTCCTCAAAATGAATAGACCAAGGAGGGGAATGATTCTACCACTCTTCAATTACTTTAATCCATTCCACATTTTTGTTCACCTACAATACTTTACCCTTCAAATAGTCTTGATTCGCCGCTACCTCATTGTCAGCCTTATCTACTTCAATCTTTTACCTCCATTCCCCTTTAGCTGAACCTAGGATGAAATAGTCAATAATCTGATAACAATTTTTTATTTTTACCAACACCTTTGAGAAGATGTAAAAGTAATTTTCATCCGTGTAGCTTCTTCCGATTGTAAATAGGATCCCAAACTATTGTTGATCATCCTTAGATTCTCTTCATCTTTGTATTCTCATAGCAGATTTTTTAATTTCAACCATACAACTATCTATTCAACATTTTTTGCATCCAGGTTAAAATTAGGTTTCCAATCGCAAACATATATACCTTTCCCCTCCAACATATACGGGCACCCTTTAAAAATCTAGTCCTTATCCAGTTTGGAAGGGCATAAGACCAAAATGAATTCATTCATTAGGGTTTTTATCTCCAAATGCTCCCCCCAATGTTTATCCATCCACCTCTATATTTTTGTGATTAACGACCATGGGCCCATCCATTTCATAAATAAATCCTTCTCTTATAAACGATTAACTGAATCATTCCATTGAGAGTAATTAATCAATAAAGAGGAAGCCCTAATAAGATCCATATTATCTACCTGTTTGTTGATATATTGGTTTACAACCATCTCCCCAGTGTTGGACGGAGCATTACCTTGCTCTTTGGGGCGCCAAAATTTATTTTTAATCTGCTTGAAGTTGAAAGACTTTCATTGTTGAAGAAGCTCACTGTGTATCCAAGGAAAGGGTCCCCTATTCTCCCTGCTCCAACCATCCTTTCTTTCCACTGTTAACCTAGGATGATCCCGTTGAGGAGGGTTCCAACTTGCTTGTCCATGCAACTTAACCTTATAATCAAAATGATTGAGTTTGCACCTGTTAAAGGGCTAGTGTTCATATTCAAACGCCTCAGACCGGGATATTCCATAACCCTGACTACTCCTTATCCCATTTCTACTTATCTCATTAGTAAACCACCATTGTTGAGTTGTCTGCCATGGTCCTTGCTCTGACTGTTGTCACCCATCGTAGTCGTTGCCACCCTCCATGACCATCCTTATCAAGAATGATTTCTTGACAAGTGTTTATGGTTGAGAAATAAAATGCACATTAATAGCAACAAGAAATAATTATTCAAATCTACAAATGTAGATGCTTGTACAAAGATGGGATTTTTCCTTGTAATCACATATGAGACACTTGTAATCAATGTCCTACTTGCTATTTTTGATGAAGAATGCCCAAAAATGATCTTTTGAATCCAAAATACAACCCCTTTAATGGACATTTTTATTGGTTAAACTCAAAAACATGATTTGGACCTCCAAATACATGCCCAAATGGAGGCATTTTTTTTTATCAAGAAGCTAAAAAATGGGCTTTAGATGCTCAATACATGCAATGAATGTGTCATTTCAGCACTTCAAGGGAAAAACTGAGCTTTCAATCTCCATTTACATATAACTTTGATGACATTTTTGTCGGAGATGACTAAAATTGGGCTTTGGAATGCCCACAACATGCAAAAACCTAGGTGTTTTTTATATTCAGTGCTAAAACGGGCTTTGGAATGCCCAAAACATGCAATGACTACCACGTTTTTTGTTGTTATAGCCCCAAAAATGGGATTTTTAGCCTCCAACACATATGTACATGGTCTCAATATGCCAGGTGATGGGCTTTTAATATGCAAATGCACAAAGTTTAAATAGAGTTTTAGAAATTGATCCATGTAGACTTTTATAAAGCCATTACATATTTAAAAACTCAATATTTAAAACTTTCTAAGTGTAAATGGGCTTTTTAAAAGCCATTGCATATCATCTAGAAGTAATGATGAACTTTTCCATATTTATTGCATATAAAAATTGCCACTTCTAACCACACATAGGTTTCTCATGCTTAATTTTACATATAATTTCAATTTCAATCAGGAGACATGTATTGAGACTTTAAAAGTCCACCTTTTAAAAACTCATTAAAAATTCACATATTCTAATGAGAACATATGATAATCGGGTTTTAAATCTACTGTCAACAAAAAGCCCACCCCATGAAATATTTTAATCAAAGAATAAGGATATGGAGTAAGGCCAAAAAAGCCCACTTGCAGAATGCTTAATTCCTTAATAACTTTTGACAGACAACTCTAATTGAAGCCTAAGATAGCTCGAAATGAGTGGAATTTAAAATGCAACAATCCTAGGGTGAAAACAAAACCAAAATCAAACAAAACAACTAAGAAAATGACTTAGAGAGATCATACTACAAAAAATTTCATAGGGAAGCCCCAATTTTGCGAATACAAAATTGAGGACAACAACTGGCTCTAACTGGGGAACGTAGCTTGTTTGTTCTTAGAAACAATGAGGAATATAGAATCTAGAATCTCCAAGTGCCTTAGTATCCCTTGGGATACATAGTCAAGCATCAAAAGACACAAAATGACAAAACCTAGGTAAAACAAAGCGAACTTGGGCAAACACACTTAGGGCTCGTTTGGTTGCACCCCATAACCGGGTTATGCAGCCCATAACCCGATTATGGGGTGCAATTCCTTGTTTGGTGACCTCTAAATCGAATGTGAATACGGATTTGCAAATCCCCATTTGTGCAAAAATGTCGATGTCCGAATTCCTGCTGAGGAGGTGGAATGACTTTCATCTCCATGGTTTTCATAGAGATTAAAGCCATTTTAACTTCGTCGTCGGGTCCAGTGCACTCCAAGGTTTGCATGATTAAATTGGTTCATATATCTTGTCGGGTCCGGAGCACTGCATGGATTTAACTGTTGGAATGTGGATTTACAAATCCATCTTCCAGGGCAACCAAACAGTCCCAAAAAAGCATAACCAGGGTTTGCATAACCAGGGTATAGATAACCATGATTTGCATTATTTTTCAATTCCCCAACCAAACGGGCCCTTATTGAAAATAAAGAAAACCTACCTAATTAAAATTAGCCAAAAAATGCAAATTTTCAGATGAAACAATTTACCGACTTAGCAAAATAGATACCTTTTTTAGAAGCTTGTAGTACCTTGCATGTTCATAGGCAAATTTGTAACCATGAAACATGAACAACTAGAGCAATTATGTCAATGCTTGATGCAACACCTCTTGAAAGAGATCAACAAATTCATCTTCTTGAGATGAATCACATGTATTGTTGCTCCAAATTAAGTCCATGAATTCAGAATGCTCTTGTTGAACTATAGATGCATGTTTAGCCTCTTCTTCAATTGTATCTTCATGCACTATTGACTTTCCACCACAAGGCTCTAACCAAGAAAGATATCTTATGGGACATCCCCTTGATTGTACAAAGACTGGACTCTTCTTGCTAGCTGCAAATAGTTTGAATGGTTCATCAACCATTAGAACTTTGGGCTAATCAAATTGGGTGACCTCATTGCTTGCTTCTACATCATGCTGATTATAAATCTCATAAATAGGAGAATTATCTTCAAAATTTGAAGAAAATTCCTCTATGATGTTCATGATAGGATCTTCATCAAGTTCTAGGGTAGATCTTTTATGCAAGACTTTTCAAAGTTCATGACCTTGAAATGAATATGCACTATTTCCATCTTGACTATGACCTTAATACATGTCCATATTTTCATGTCTAATGACATGATTCACTTCATTCTCTTAAATATTAGAAGAAAAAAATTATTTTTCTTCTTTTCAACAACAACTTTCTTAGACTGCGTGAACCTGAAATAAGAGATGTCATCCATGTCTGCTTCTTTTTCCTGGAGAAGGATAGAAATATCACTATCCTAAGATTCAAAATGCTTCATTTTTGCCTTCTCTAATGGTGCCTCAATAGCAAGATTTGGTGATGAAACTAACTTTTGTTGATTCGCACCAGCAGGACTACCAACAACATTTGGAAGAGGCTTTCTTTGTACATCCTCATGAGGATAAAAAAACATAACTTGAGCTATTTTCTTTTTGAATGCAAGAAATTAATTTTCCAGACTCTACATCGCAAGATCCATCCTTATGATGAAAGAAAATAAATCCAAAGAAAAAATAACTTTCTTCAAACCCACTTGCTTCAATTCTTATCTTCCCGACAAGAATAAGATCATCTTCAATTCCAATTGACAAAGTCTGCGCAGCTACAAGAGTAGTTGGTGCTGCTCTTCGTACTAAGAAATTGACTTCATAAATTTGAGCATTGACAAATAAAAACTTTAAATTTGCAGTTGTAGGTTTAGCAACAACTTGAATTCTTCTTTTCAACTTGTTGAAATGAACAACAAATTCACCCATAGGAACGTGAGGCACCTTCTTCAACTGAGTGAGTTGGTAATTGTATAGTCATAAAATGGAAGCACTTCCATTGTAAATTGTTTCATCCCTTCGAGTAAGTGGTTTGGGGTCATGTCAAGCACCTTGAATGGGTCTATGACTTGGATCTTCTTTTTCCCCCTAATTCTGCCCTATTTTCCACTTCTCTCCTACCTTTTCTGGCATCCTAAACTGCAAACATGAGATTTTTGACCTCAGGGTCAAAATCAACCTTTCTGGGTCAAGGTTGACCTCAACCTTGACCTAGGTCAGAATTGACCTCAATTCTGACCCAGGGTCCAGATTTCAAGTTTTTGCGGTTTCCAGATGTCGGGCTTCGGAAAGGTTTAATTCCCACTTCTGGGTCGGTTGTTTCAGTCTTCGAGGCAATGAATCTTGAAATTATATTTAATATAGGTCCACTTATAGGGGTATAGGTCTAATGGGAATATAATTATCCTATGTAGGCCTCTCTAGAAGATTGTGCCCTAGATTTGTATATAAGGAAGCTTTCTCCTCTCATTTTTCTCTAAGAGAAATCTAAATGTGAAGAGGCAAGACTTGAAGAACCATCTAAGACTTGAAAAAGACAACTCTATGCATGATCTATTGAATCAAGCATCTACTATCAAGCATTCAATTCATCAAGGAGGTACATTGGTAGCCATTGAAGGATTCAAAGCTTTACAGAACTCTCTTGTTGAAGATTTCTCCATCCACATTCCTCCAAGTCTCTTCCTATTCAAAGATCCATTCAAGATTGGTTTTGAAGATCCAAAAGAAATTGATTTGAAGCATCCTACATTCTATATTCTACATCCATTTGGCACATCCATACTTGTGGATCCAAGGATTCGAATCGTCCACAAGGGTTTCTATACAAGCAAGGTGAATTCATTTATTTACTTTGTAACTTATGCAATTTCAATTATATTTTAAGGTTAATTCCAAAACTAGGGTTTGACCAAGGAAAACCCCTCCCCCCAAACAAACAAATAATTTTTCTTGCAAGGATAGGTTCAGATTAACGAATTGGAGGGTAGATCTGGATACCCTTTTCGACAAACTATCAGGATCTAGAAATAGATTTTCTGTCCTACTATGCAGGTCACAATCATAAATTATGGGTCACAATCGGAACTTTTGGGTCAAAAGAGGCATTCATTTCTGGGTCAGAATCATAACTTTTGGGTCAAAGGTGACATTCATTTTTGGGTCAAAATCGACCTTTCTCAGAAAAGAAAAAGATTACTGGGTTTTGTCAATCTCACATTTTTGGTCCAATAAAGTCAATAGTTATTGAGACCATTTGACATGGTTTTCAACAAATTCTTTTTCAGAGGTACGTACTTTTTATTTCTTCATTTCAATATTAGTCTTCTAGATTTACCTTTCAAATATTTTCAATTTCTCTTCCTCAAACCCTCTCTTTAAAGATGTAAGGGAGAAGTTAACCCAAGCCATTTATCTCCTTTGTATAGATCACGAATTGAAACTCACCTTTGTGCTAATCAGATCTCTTTGATGACATGTAACTGATTGAATGTTTGATAATGTTAAGTTGAAAATGATGCAAGACATTAAATCAGTTAATGGTTTGTATTTTCATTAATGTCAACTTGATATCATCTGTATGGTCATATACATAATTCCAAAGACTTCATAGAATCAATGGAACAGAAGTTATGCTTTCAGCAATGCATAAAAGTCAAGTATTCACTAAGTGACAGACTACACCGGCGGAGTGCACACCATCGGTAAAGACAGAGATAAAGTCACAGTGATGCCCAACAAGCAGAAGACAGTGTTGCCTGATGAAGCAGAATCAAAGGATGCCCGACAAGCTGAAAACAGTGTTGCTCAATGAGAAAGATCCAATGATGCCTGATGGACAGAGATCCCAAAGCTAACTGAAGTTGTACGGATAGAATTGACAGTTGTCACCAGCGATGAACTGTAGAATTGACCGACAGAACAAAGAGATCAGAAAATGACAAAATATCTAGCTGGCAGAGCTTAAGGATAGACTTAACTGGTTGTTTTATTTGACCACGGTTAATTAAGTGATTTAAAGATGATTTATACAGTTGGAAAGAAGATAACTACAAGATAAATCAAGAGTTAAAGTCGTAAATCAATTTGGCTGGATTGTTTTTCACGCCAAGAATCAAGAATCAAGAATCAAGAATCAAGAACCAAGAATTAAGGAATATCATGTCTATTTAAGAGACAAGCATAATTCATTTCCAAAAAAGGCAATCAGATACACGGGGGAGTGAATTGATAGAAGATGCTAAAGAGAAACTGATGAAGGTTAAACTTCATACAGTCCTGATCAATCAAGCTAAGGGAGAGCTAAAGAATTCTGCAGACACTAACACACAATGAAGCACAACATCACAGAGCAGAAAGAGTTAAGTACAAAGGAATTGTATTAATACATTGATCAGAGAGGTATTGTACGTAAATAGATCTGAATATTTGCAATTCAAATTTGCATTAGAAATAGGTCATTATGTTTCAGTTTAACCATTGAAGCATTAAGTCTCTTAATAGAGAAGGACTTAACAATCTTTTGTAATTGAGGTATATCCTAACAGATTACCAGAAGGTTGACTCATGATAGTAGCATCGGTCTTACTTAAAGCCTATTGACAGTCTAAGAAGGAGGCTGATTCAAGGATGGTAGTAAGATTAGCACAAAGCCTATTGATAGTCTAAAGGCTGATTCAAGGATGGTAGCGTATATGCCAGATACTTAGTGACAATCTATGTACAAAAATCCTCTAACAAGGTCGCACTTAACCGTGTGTTTGTAACCTTTAACAGGGTTGGCTCCTAACAGGGCTCACTTCAGAAGTGAAAATTTGGGGTACCGGTCCCAGTGGTTTTTCCCTTAATAGGGTTTCCACGTTAAAATCCTTGTGTTATGTGTATATGGTTTATTACTTTATTGTTTTACATTTCACATATGCATTTATGGATTAACTGGTATACTCTGTATATTTAGTGTGTATCGGTAAATAATTTTTACTGCTTATCGGTTATCAAGGAGAAGAAGGACAGACAAGGTAAATCGACAGACAGTTATTTATTTCAAGTATTTCAAAGGCATACATCTTGTAGGGACTTAATAATCTGAGGTGTATTAATTG
>MU224474.1:2648406-2659186 GCA_018584345.1 Thuja plicata | reverse complement strand
CAGGAAGTGATATACCATATTTTATAGGAGCCGGCCTAGAATCCGGAGATTCCTCTTCATTCATAGCCTACCCACAGCTAGGAGAGGTTTCCATGGTTAGGATGGAACTGTCATATAGCCCTAATGCTTGAGTTAGGGTGACAATTCTAAACTTGAACAGTAGCCATTGAAGAATTCAAAGCTTTATGGAGCTCTCTTGTTGAAGATTTCTCCATCCACATTCGTCCAAGTCTCTTCCTATTCAAAGATACATTCAAGATTGGTGTTGAAGATCCAAAGGCAATTGATTTGAGATATCCTACATTCTATATTCTACATCCATTTGGCACATCCATACTTGTGAATCCAAGGATTTGAATCCTCCACAAGGGTTTCTATACAAGCAAGGTGAATTCATTTATTTACTTTATTACTTATGCAATTTCAATTATATTTTAAGGTTAATTCCAAAACTAGGGTTTGACCAAGGAAAACCCCTCCCCCCAAAAAACAAACCATTTTTCTTGCAGGGACATGTTCAAAACAACAAATTGGAAGGCCGATCTAGATACCCTTTTCGGCAAACTGTCAGGACCCAGAAATAAATTTTCTGTCGGACTGTGCAGGTCAAAATCAGAAATTTTGAGTCATAATCAAAACTTTTGGGTTGAAAGCGACATTCATTTCTGGGTCAAAATTGACATTATGTTCTCGGTTAGAATCAGAACATTTGGGTCAAAGGTGACATTCATTTTTGGGTCAAAATCGACCTTTCTCATAAAAGAAAAAGATTTCTGGGTTTTGTAGATCTCATGGTTTCGGTTCAATATTGCAGAACTAAATAGTTTATGAGACCGTTTGATAGGGTTTTCAATAGATTATTTTTTGGAGGTATGTACTTTTTATTTCTTCATTTCAATATTAGTCTTCTATATTTACCTTTCAAATATTTTCAATTGCTCTTCACCAAACCCTCTCTTTAAAGAGGTGAGGGAGAAGTTAACCCAAGCCATTTATCTCCTTTGTATAGATCATTAATTGACACTTACCTTTGTGCTAATCAGATCTCATTAGAGGATAAATCTTGATATTCTTCCTCTCCTAAGTATAGGGCATGGATCCATTTTCCCACTATACATAAATCATGAACATCTTCAAAAGGCTTAAACCTTTCTTCGAACTTGGATATGAGAGTAGCCCAGTTTGTGATAATCTATGGTGATAGATGGTAAAACCATCCAACAAATATGCCTTGGAGAGTTTCCATGAATAATCCCACAGATACCTCCTTGTGTTCAAGACCATGAACTTCACATGTTATGTATAAAGCAACAATACATTCATCATGATGTTGTTGTCCATCACTGAAGAACATATGGAGGTAGAACCAAATTCAGTGGAGAAAAAGCATTTCCCCAAGGACCTTAGGAAGCCATTTACATGTCCTTGGTAAAAGCTTGAAAAAGTAAGAAATAAAATACAATGAAAAATTACAATGAATAGGAGATGGGTATACTTAAAACAAAAGCATGAGGCTTTTGAATGCGCATCGTGTCCCCAACAAAGTAGCCAAAAAATGTTGGCTAAAATTTTTGTAAGTCGCTATGACTACAGCTTATAAAATTGTGACTTTAGACAACATTGAATGAGATTTCTCAAGCTCCTCTCATAAATAAGGGAAGCTCCCTTCTTACCATAGGTGGCTTCAACAAGAAATTAACTGAAATTACAAAAAAGGGGTAGCTCTCTTAGTTAATTCCTCTTTTTTCAAGAATTATTTATAAACAAAATATTTCAAACTTAACAAAAAGGTCATACTGCTATGATAATATCGGTGACTCGGGGATTGACATAAGAATAACACCAAAGGAAATGATTTACTTTATAATAGGTGGAATAGATATAGGAACCCAAAGTCTCCTGCGCTTATTCCGAATGGAGATTCTATAATCTGAATAAATAGTAAGGCACAAATTTTCTCACTGAGAATCTACAAACTTAAATAAAAATACTTACAAATGAAGCACAAACTATTTCAGCTATAAGTAGTCGCAATCACTTTCAATTATAACAATTTTCCTTCTTGCAGCACAAAGTCTTCAAAATTTCAAATTAAACTATAACTCTTTATGCAATAAGCAACTCAAAGTCTGCACGATAAAATTCAAATCCCTCTTGAACAAAACACCAAAACCATAATCAACTCAAGAAAATGTCATCACATAACAATTTGGATTGGCACAAAGTCTCAAAACAACCTACCTCTTTTATTGAAAGCAATTCAATTTACACCTAAGCTCAAAGTCTTAGAGCGCATATACAAATTGGCATACTTTTCTTGCCTTGCCAAAAGATAAAAATTACAATGAGCATCCTTCTTTATTTATAGGTGAGGGGTTGAGAAATAGTTGGAGAAAGAAGGGGAAACCCTTAACTACCTTTGAATTATTCATGACTATAAATCCTAATGCACTTGTAGTCTGATTACATATCACAACTTTTCACATGATACTATCACATGAAATTACAACTTGTAACCCAATTACATGTAATTTGTCAACAAAAATACACCTACTTATAAAGCATGTGAAAATGAATAAGTGTCTGACAAGACACGACTTCTACTACATCATCCTTTATCGATATTCATGCTACTACAAGAAGCCCTATGATTGATGTGTTCAAGTTTGGTGAAAGCATTTTGAACCAAAATATGAATTTGTACTTTTAATTGTTCTGCATTTGATGGCATAAAAAAATATCCTTCTTGAAATCAGTCTTGAAATCTTTCTATGCTCTCATTGTTTTGTCGCTCATCTATTTTGAATGTCTCCATTATGTTGTCATTCTTTAGTTACTATAAAAAAACCATAACATGGTCTTTCAAGCTATAACTTTGCAGATCTCGAAGAGTATGCGTATAAGATATGAGTGGAAGGCCTTTGAGCAATTGAAGGCAATAGATTTTGGGAAATGTAGCTCTTTAAATGAGGGAAAAACTCAAAAAATGGGGTTTTTTGGAGGTACTTCATATGGGTGGACAAGTATGGAGAAAAAAAAAAGGGTGAATATGCACATATATACAAAAATGAAGTCTATTTACTCATAGTTGGGGTTTTTATGTCTCACTACAAGTTATCCAGAAGGCTCTTGATGCATATAAACAAGAATTTAAGTCCATTTACAACCTTGGGTAAAGCAAGAAAAGTGTATGCAAAACACTAAAAAGTGGGCTTTTCAGCTTGCATTACATAAGGTACTAAGAAATTTGGGCACATTTTTTTATGAATGATCATCTCTTTTTTGACAATACATTGTCTAAAGTTTGATGAAACGGTACCGGGAAATTCGTCGGTACTTTTTGTCAGACACTTCGACGCTGAAATATCTATCACACTATCGATGAATATACATTGGAATTCAGTTTGGTTTGAAAGCGCAATACTCAGATGAGTAAGTTGCACCTCCAAAGGGACTTTTCGTTGGAGGATCAACAATTTTGACGATATTTTTTGGGGGTAGTTATCAAAATTCAGACAATGATCTCAAACTATGCATCAACAAGGATGTTGTAACTTTGACACAAAAGGTCATCGTACATTATCCATTTCCAATGACATTTTTTAGGGGTAGTCATATTAATTCTGACAACTACCCCAAACTATGTGCCAATGAGGATGTTGTACCTTCGACGCAAAAGGTCATCAAACTTTCTCCATTACCGTTGGTCATTATTGGGAATATTTGTCAGAATTACGATGAGCACCTCCATTCTACTTTGATGATAATGTTGTATCTCTGATGCAAACTTTCATCAGAGGTACAACATTGTCGCCGAAGTAAGACGAATATGTTCGTCGCAATTGCAACAAAAGTTGAATATTTTTTTTTCAAATGTATGCCTTGGAAGGTTGTAGCAGTGATTCACTGTAACACTTAATACTCTCATGAATGGCCTCAATAGGCTTTATTACATCATTATTTTCAGTATTGAAAGAATATAAACTATTAATTACAAAGCACAATGGAAAACACATCATTTTATATAAACAATTTGGAAAACACAAAGGTCTTGATCATGATTATAAAATTAAATTACATAAGTATATAGAGTTGGTGTATCTAACCCTATCTCAAAACAATAATGTCATCCTACCCATGGAAAAGTATCCAACAATATGACATTAAGAGGTTATAATAGCTCTTGAAAATTAAAGAGAGGAAATAAAACTTGAAAAATATATAGATTTATACCTTCTCGCACAAGTTGTATTGATCCATCTTAAAGAAAATATGAGCATCAATGGATTCAGCCCCTGGTAACAAAATAAATGAGCACTGGTTAGTTATTTCCATGTAAACCATACTACAAGTCAGCCATCAATGAGTCTTTGAAGGGTAAGCATACCTGAACTCTTCCTTGCCTAATTTGTAAGCAACATTTATCAACAATTACATGTTACCTTATGTGGTAGAAAGTGAAACATTTAACCAAACAGATTACAAGAATATAAACTTAATTCGGTCAAATTCCATGGCTTCAAATATAGCCAAATTTCTCACAGATGCCTTCTTCTAGAACTTTTATTGAAGATAAAATATTGAATTTTTTAACCGATTTGATGATGTCAAGTATGAATTGAAGCTTTGGATGCCCTAGAGATAGGAAGAGACAGAGAGAGGATCTCTCTCTCTCTCTCTCTCTGGGACATCCGATGCTTCAAGTGATTGGATGACACAAACATAACTATTGATGCAAACACTAATATGAAAACAAAAAAACCCAATAAAATAAATGCATATAGTGCATGTGTACATCATATGATATATGCATACATAAAAAGAAAAACCCTACTCTATAATAATTCCATATTTGAAGAAAAAACAAAACACGAGTTAAGTTGTCCATTGGAAGGGAAAGAGTGCAAAGAGCAGTAGATGGATGAAGAAGAAGAATAAGAAGAAGATCCTAATGATGAAGAATTTCTAGATGTTGAGGTAGAGATGGAAGATACAGATGCTAATGAAGACAACCAAGAGGGATTTAGTATGCTGAAGAAGTTGTGATTGGGACTATGTTATGTCCTTTGAATGAGGAGAAGGGTACAAGATAGAAAGGTACTCTTGTGGTAAAAGATGGTAAGGCTAATGAAGTAGCCAAGGAGTTGAGTGATGAGTTGGAATGCCAAAAGGAATGACATGAAGAAAAGGATTAGTTGGTCTCAATTAAAGGGGAGACCAAGAATGAGTTGGTAATTGTGGTAGGCCATGAGAAGGCCAAGGAGTTTGTGTACTATCCAAGCATGGAGAAAGAGTATGACAAGATGTGTCTATGGGAATAGGTTTTAATCAAGTTGCAGGTGTATACAAAAGTTCTAGAGATGTTGATATTGATGAAGATGATGAACAATTGGGAGTAGCAGATGGTGTACATTTTGCCAAGGGGAGGCAATCCTAAAGTGAAGATAAAAGATATAAGGCAGATCCAGAGGTAGAAGGGAAAACCAAGACAAGATTACAAAAAGAGGACACGTACAAGCCAAAGGTTAAAATGAAGGTTAAGTTTTCTAATACTTTGTTTTGCAGGTGTTTCCAAGAGACTTGGAAACTTTTTAAAGTTTGGGAGTATGGTGCAGAAGCACCTAGGATATAAGTGGTCACCATAAGGCCACATGAAGTATATTGAAGAATGTTGAGTCCATAAGGTAAAAAATATCATTTTATATTGTAATCATGGATAATAAGGCCATTTGGGGTCATATTGAGTCATTTAGTCATTTTGACAAAAAGTTTCTATATTGAGAAAACTAGACCTAATGGGCCATGTAAGGGCTCAAGATGGTATAATAGGAGTTTGGATTAATATTTTATGTTTATGAGGTCTCATAAGACCATATAATTTTAATTGAGAAGTTGATTAAGTCCATGGTTGGAAAAAAGGTCAAAAAGTTGTTAAAACAACATTCATGTAATAGGAGGTTTGGGAATGGTTGATAAAACATGTTAGAATTTGAAGAATTCTATCACCGAGATCCACTATATGAAAATAACCTATTGTAGACACCCTAAAATGGATAGGCTTGTGACTTTACATCAAAAACACTAATTTTCATCTATTAATTAATGATTTTTTAATCATTAATTAATCATCTATTTTCCTCTAAATGCAAATTCCCAAATCGTCTAATCAAATTCCCAAAATTAATTAAATAATGAATTTTATTTAATTAATTAACCTTAATTGATTAATTACCATTAATTAATTAATTAAATTCTTCCAATTAAATTAATTTAATTTCATTCAATAAAGCAATTCTAAATCAAAAAAAGAATTCAATTATCTCACATGTTGAAAACTTTAAATTCAAAATTGAATTAAATATTTATTTATCTTCAAAGAGATAATCCTTAATCAGATCACACGGGTAACTCCACCCATCTCTCCAGTTCACGTGGGTAACTCCACCCACCTCTTTAGTTCTAAAAGGTAACTTACAATTAGCTCTTCAGTCAACCAAACTCTATCTCCTCTCTCTTAGTTGAAGAGGTGGAGTTTACTGATGGATTCTCTAGTTCCCTTTGATCTCAACCGTTCATCTACCTATCTATGGGATTGATCTTAATCATTCATATCATCCTCCATTCCTATATAATAAACCCTTCATGCCCATTTGAAGGATCCAATATTTTAAGCTCTTGTGCGTCATTACTCCGTCATATTGGTTCTAGCATTCAAGCCATCTTGTGATCATACACGCACATTTCAATTATCAAATTATTGACACTTCTCAAGTCATAGACGCTGCCCACACAAATACTAAGCATCAAAAACAACGTTTCGGAAGGAGTAGAGAGAGAGAGACAATATAAGCTTCAAGCAAATCAGGTTTGCATTCATTTGTTTTCCTTTTATTTGTTTGTATATTTTATTGATTATGTTTAAGTATTCGTCATTAGTAGTTTTTGTATTGATTTCCTCATTGCAAACCGGTGCTACTAACCTCATCATTGGAAAGCGAAGGAACCACAAATCCTGAAGAAGTGTACATTTTGGTGAACCCGACGTGAAGAAAACAACCTGAATATCTCTTGCAAACAACAGACATAATCCTTTATCCTTGGTCATACAGTTGCAGACCTCATTTTCCATCATTTTCTCGATATCTGTGTAATTTTGCAATTGCTGGTATTTTGCCGCAATTGACAAAATAGTGTCATAATTGACTAGTTTAATACTGCAATTGATTGCAGGCTTTCACATTGCTATTCTGTCATCTTCTGTATTTCTTTCTTCTAGCACTGTGCCACAATCGCTTAGGTTTCGCCGCAATTGTCTGTGCTCTACCACAATTGCTTGTGCTCTACTACAATTGCATGGGCTTTATCGCAATTGACCGATCTGTGCCGCAAACGCAAACATTCTGCCACAGACCAGAGTTTTTTGGTGCAATTGCCAACATTCTACCACAATTGATAGGATATTGCCACAATCGCTAAAATAGTGTCGCAATTGACATAAAAAGCATATTTTCGGCTATTTTTTTGGTTTCTGTGCAGGGTTGACTGATGGTGAATGGAAAGAAGGTAATAAGACGCATACCAAGTGCTAGATCATTAAGAGCTACAATAAGGAGAACCACCAACTATCAATCACAACAAAGGGCTATTCTTGCAATCGCAGCTAAGGATCAAAGTGAAGCATACCCAAGGTACCTTGATTCAATCAAGAGATTGGCAAGTAAGTATAAAGTCACCATTAATCTCAGAAATCTCAACAATCCCAGAGTTTTCAGATATTCTGTTGTTTTGGATTGAAAACCATTCATTTAATGAGATACTAAACACTTTCTTTGACAGGTTCGAATCGAGAATACAAGCTAACAATACAACATAAAAATTATTCACTCATACTTTGGTGCTTAAAAAGAACAGTGCTTGTCAAACATCTCATACCTCACACTTTGGAATTTGGTGCTTAAAATTGATGTGAGGTTTAAAATTGAACGAAGGCAAAAAAATCTCTCAATTTGGTGCATTAAAATTGAACAGGCAATCAACACCTACTTTTGGGCTTAAAAATGAACACTTGTGCTTGTATGGTGATTTAACTTAGTTCACATTTCATTTTGGGGTTTAAGCAATTAACCTTGTGTCTTGAGTTTTGGGTGCACTTGCACAATTTGTTAGATTAAACACCTTTATACTTTTTAGAAAGGCATGTCCGGGAAATGTGCTTCTCCCTCAGAGAATGAATTTAAATCGATAATCCTTCCAATCAGTATATAAATAAGACGCAAACCAAAGTTTCATCTTATCTAGCCAAACTTGGGTGAGGTGTGTTGATGATAGTCTAGATCGAGTGAATATCCCTAAGGAGTCAGCGTGGTCAACTAGGCTATTAAGTGAGTCACACATGTAAAAACCGATTGGATAGACATCATGGATCCTTACTACAACCTTGTTAAAATAGAGGCCAACCCGATCTACCTCCGAATAGATACCTTATTATAGTGCAAGGGGTTGCAGAATTTCCCCCCAAGATTCCTAATATATGTGTTCCAAGGTATTTGTGTAGTGAAAGAGATCTTCACTCCACGACAACAATACCTGGCAATGACAAAAAAATGGGCACCTACGTTGTGGACCTTCATGTCCTAATAGTGTGACAATTGTTGTGTGAGCTAACGAACATTCAAGTATTGGGCCTATAATATTGTATTTTTAAACCATTGACCTAGATTAATCTGACTATTCATTGTTGAGACCTCGTGATAACATTGCAACTTGAAAAAGTTGTAGAACATACACATGTCAGTTTTCATTCTTCAAAACACAATGTCTATTGTGCTTGTTCTTTGATCAGTTACCAAAAATGAAAAATAAACATCCAAACTATCAAAACAATTCAAACATGTTAAAGTCTAGGGTTGTCAACATCAAACTGTCTTGCAAATCAGAAGCTTTGTTCTAGAAAATCAAGAAAATTTGTCAGACAGTGAGACCTATCTTTTGAGTCTTTTTTAGACTGTTTCCCCTTTACCGCAATTGCCCACATTTTTCTGCAATTGATGGAATTTTTCCACAAACATCCTTGTTATTGCTGTAATTGACCTGTTTATTACCACAATCAGTGATAGATTACCGCAATCGACCAGTCACTTTACCGCAATCGGTGGAGGTTTGCCGCAATTGACCAAAGACTTTTTTACACCTGTTTTGACCTAAAACCTTGAAAATACTCTCTATTTTGTGTCAAAGACCAGTGTCTATCCTAGAAAAATGGGAAGAACATTGTGTGAATCTCTAAACATTAAAGATCATCCTTTCTTTGAAAAGCACATTTATTGTCCAAACATTCTTAGTTCAAAAGTTCAGACTTGAAATATCTTGATCCCATCATCTCAACATCATCATTATCTTGATCAGTGACTTTGTCCCAGGTAAAGGTCGACAAATATTATTCTCACCTCATCAAAAACTTTGAGATCAAGATAAATCAACATATGTCCTTAGAATTACCCTTGTCCAAAACATAACTCAGACTTTCTTAGAAAGGTTATCCTTTTCTATTTTCTTTATATCACTTGTTTTAGTCACAAAATCTGGACCACACTATGTCTCAAAAACCTCATGGAGGGCCTTACACAAGGTCAAAGGCTAGGACACAACCTGATGAGTCATACATCAATAGATTCCCCACTTGGGAAATAGAGCGAGAGGACTATCCTTTCACAAACACCAGTTCTGCTCTATTCATTGAGAATCCCCGTGGGACAGCTTTGTTCCAAAATTTCACAGAAGAGGAGCTCAAAGATATAGAGCAAGATGCCTATTCCACGCAAGTGGTTGACGTTGTTGTAGAGAGGAACCCCAAACATTTTTTAGCCATGCTGATAAAGAAGGGAGTCAAACTCCCCGCTAAATTTAGTGTGTCGACCATATGGCCTGAAAATCCTCTTGTAGGTCAAAACACTACTCAACCCTCTCAACCTCCACCTGTGGTTTTTCAAATCTTCCCATCCTTGACAACACTGACATTGGAACAGACAATACCCAATCAAACCAACTACACAAACCAAGCAAGAACATCTTCCACACAAAGCATGATACGCTCCCAACTAAGTGCACCCATGGTCACTAGTATGCCTCCACCTTCAACCTTATGGCCTGGTCAATCAAGATCTCATGCTATGCCTTCTATCCCACCAATAAGCAGTAACCTTTTTACCACCATACCTCTACTACAATCAATCCCTACTAGCCTTAGGGTCAATGCATCATTCCCATAGGGATCCATCTCTGCAGGTCTGACTCTTAGTCAATGCCCACCCAAGGTTACGCCTTTGCTCACCCAGCAATAACCTCAACCCCAGCAGAAAAAACCCCAGTTTCAGCAGCAACAACCCCAGTTTTAGTAGCAACAAACTCAACCCCAACAATATCAACCCCAGCTTCAGCAACAACAACATCCCCAACCCTAATAGAAAACACAATAGAACCAACCTTGGGCCACTCACATTCCCCTATTTCAGAATCATGTGTTGGGAAATCAATATCAAGTCCCAAGGATGAGGTCCTATGTTCCTACTCAAGGGACATAGAGGTGTAATCTCATACCTACTACAACACAAAGGTACAATGTCACACATCATCCTTAGTCTCAAACATACATGTTGATCCAACAAGTGCAGAACCTTCAAACCCAAATGATGGATATGCAAAATCAAGGGCAAACTAAATCCTACACCATAGAGGATTTATACCCATACCCCTTTGATCACTCTCTTCACATGTCTCCATT
>MU224474.1:2635891-2648356 GCA_018584345.1 Thuja plicata | reverse complement strand
TACACCATAGAGGATTTATACCCATACCCCTTTGATCACTCTCTTCACATGTCTCCATTCCCAACTCACTTCTCGGTACCAAAATTTGACAAATATAGGGGCAATACCAACCCTATTGAGCATATCTAAGAATTCTTTGCTAGTTGCGTTGAGTACATGATGAGACATACTTAATGCGATTATTCCCACAAAGATTAGTTAGACTAGAAATTGAATGGTTCTCACATCTACCTCATGGCATTTTGTCTTGGGGTGATTTGGCTGAAAATTTCATCATGCACTTCCATCATAACATCAAGCGCAAGGTCAACATTAAGGACATTTATGATATCAAACAAAAAGATGGAGAGTCTTTTGTAAAATTCCTATAGAGATGGAGGAATACTACAAATAGAATAACGTATGATGTACCCGAGAAAGACCTAATAGTTATGTTGATTGACAATCTGATTCCAGACATGTCATTTACAACAGAATTGCAGTTAGCTCTGAACTTTACACAACTCATAGAATGAGGAGTTAGTTGTGAGAAAAACTTAGTCAAATGAGGTGTCCTTGTAGATCTTACCAAATGAATACAAACAAGACTGCAATGGACAAAGCTAAGTGGTGGAATAAAAACAAAAATGTCACTAGTGATGGTGTCATTGATGTGAAAACAGTCAACTACACACAACCCAAAGTGTCACTGCAAGGTGCATCTGTGGCCAACCAACAACCTACGGTGCCCACTCCACAAGCATACACTCAAACCCAACCTCCCCTTGTCCAAACAGATGTTGTGTCAAATAGTCAACAACAGGCTCAATGCAAACCACGGTTTCAATTCCAACAACGAGACTTCACACCATTAGAAGAGTCGATAGAATCAACTTTATGAAAGCTGATACAATCTAACAATATCACTCTCCTAGAAATCAGGTAATATTAACACAATGCAATCAAACCAAGGTGGTACAATGACAATGATTTCTGTGAGTTTCATCGGGTGAAGGGACACAAAACAACCAACTGTTACGGATTAAAACACGCTATCCAAGAACTGATTAACACAGGGGTCATTGAGGTAACAAATACTCAAACCAAAGGAACAGCTGATCTTACGATATTCAATGACACATTTCATGATCACAGTAAAGGGAAAACCTCTGGGTCTAGTGGACAGTCAAAATAGGTCAACTACGCTTATGCCAATAGTGATAACACTATCAATTGCCTAAATCCTTCAGATAGCCATGTGGCTACAATCACTATCAGAGACCAAGGTAAAAAATGTGTTGTAACCATGCATTGTACAAGAGTTGTCTTGCAAGGAGCACCTTCCTTTGTCTTCTACACCAGCCAACCCCCAAGCAACCTCAGATCCACAGACAAGCCTAGTGGATCAGCTAAAGTGCATGCCTGCCCAAATCTCCATGTTTGACCTCTTGCGCATATCTTCGCAGCATAAAAAATCACTTGACCAAGCCCTTCATAAAGTAATTATCCCAAGGGACATAACCCATGAGAGCTTCCAAATGATGGTTAACCATATAGCAGCCAACAAACATGCAACATTCATAGATCATGACGTGCTGCCGCACAAACCCATGCATAATGATTCCTTGCACTTGCTTGTCCAAGTCCATAAAAGTGCAATCCATAGAGTCGTTGTTGATGGTGGGGCAGGATTGAACATTTGTACTTTAAAGATAATCAAGAAATTAGGCTAATCAGAGTCTAGTATTGATGTAACAAGGAGGATCAATATTAGAGCTTACGATGAAGAGGAAAGATCCTCTAAAGGTATTATCATTCTACCTATCTTGATTGGTCCATTTGTCAAGAACACTCCCTTCCAGATCCTAGATCTTGAGTTGGGATACAACATGTTACTAGGGAGACCATGGATATATGAGCTGCAAGATGTAACTTCAACATATCATCAGTGCATCAAGTTCCCACACCAGGGGGAAGAAATCATCATTGAGGGAGATCCAAATCCTTTCCAATACTATAATGTGGTCCAAACCAGCATTGGCAACCAGGTTCCCTTGAACCAAGAGACAAGTATCCCATCCGCATCAAACTCAATTCCCAAAGATATCATATGAAAAGCGGGAAAAATATCCATTACTGACAAGGGATGTGGTGAATACAGCTATGAGGAATATTTCACTATCACAAACATGCCTCAGAGCCCAAGAACATATGGCATGCCACAAATAGTTATTACAACCGAAACCCCAGAGCCTATTCTATTCAGGTGTCCACCCACAACCTTTGTCAGATGGGGAGACATTGCAGAAGAAAACCCATTTGATCCAAATATCAATACATAGTTGTACCAAGATCTACAAGAGACACTTCAACAACCCCTACCCATATCAAACTATGAAACTGGCTATACAATGCTACAAAAATTTGGGTATGATGGAACAACTGGTCTAGGGGAAAGACAACAAGGCTTAATGGAATTGTCTCTCCCGCAAACCCAAAGAAACAAGAGAGGGTTAGGATATGTGCAAAAAGAACCATTCCTATCACCCGAGACATACAAGTTGTTCAAGAACAAATAGTAGGGTTACACTGGGGGCAAAACCTGGAACACATCTTGATAAGCAACATACTACAATAGTTGTTACCTGCCGAAGTGGGAACCCCTCAATCCTGACTAAACCTCAACCGAGAAATCGATGATAACGAGGGAAGTGAGACATCCGATGAGTGTTCTAGTGAAACTAACTCCCACAAGTATGAGTGGAGATCCCTTCATGACTCTGAACCTTCAATCCCAGACTATTCCCCTTGGTCAGCCACCACCATACACCTTGACGATCTGTTCGACCAATTAACCATAGATGACCAACCTTGTATCAATAAACATATCAATATTAATTCAATAGGTGGTGTGTCCACATCACAGTCTAGGTTTGTTGAAGCCATCTTTGTAGCCCCCTTCAATCAAACAGAATCAACCCAACACGAAGGCCTATGTCTTGTACACCCAAAATTAATAAAGTGGGATCAACAAGGACCGCTTGATATGAATATCTTTGAGAATGATGAGGATATTGTCAATTTCCTGGGAAATAGAGAGGGAATGCCATCAGGAGACCACAAAGTAGGTTTCTCCATCAACCTTGATAGATCAACATACTTTGGGGAGGAAGCTCCTCTTTCCAGTCATAAAAAACAATTGAAAAAGAAAAAAAGAATCATCAGTAAGTGAAAACTGAAAGGCGCTCACTAGCACAAAAAATGATAAAAAGACAAAAGAAGATGTATCTTCTAGTGAAAACCTCACTGAGGCACTACAAGATAAAAAGCAGGAACTCCTCCCCTTAATAGAGGAAAAGTTGACATTATTAGCAGAAGAAAAGGAAGAATTCAACTTGGGTGATGACAAGAACCCACAGAACATCTACTTAGAAAAATCACTCACCCTAGAGGAGAGAGAATAGTTCATCAGTTTTTTCAAGGAAAGGAAGATAAATTTTGCATGGTCCTACTCTGACATGCCATGATTAGATCTAGAGCTTGTGCTACATCATCTCCTGTTGCTACCCAATGCCAAACCTGTCAAACAGAAGTTGAGAAAGATGCATCCCCATGTTGCATTACTAGTCAAGGGAGAATTGAAAAAGCTCATAGATGCTAAGTTCATAAGACCGATCCCATACACAGTCTGGATATCCAATCTGGTACCAGTTACAAAGCACAATGGCCAGATTCAAATTTGCATAGACTATAGAGATCTTAACAAAGCTTGTCCCAAGGATGACTTTCCTTTGCCTAACATTGATATGATAGTAGATATAATAGTAGGACATTAGATGCTATCACTCATGGATGGCTTTTCAGGGTATAATAAGATAAGGATTGCACCAGATGACCAACATAAAATGACTTTCACATGTCCTTGGGGCACTTATTGTTGGAATGTCATGTCATTTGGTCTAAAAAATGTGGGAGCAATGTATCAAAGGGCCATGACAACCATCTTCCATGACCTCATCCACAAGATGATGGAGGACTATGTTGATGATATACTTGCAAAGTAAACACTTAGAAAAGATCATCTACAAGTACTTGGACCCATATTTGACAGAATGCAGGAATGCAAGGTCCATTTAAATCCAAATAAATGTGCATTCAGGGTCACAACAGGGAATCTCTTGGGATTCATTGTGTCCCATCGAGGCATAGAGGTCAACCTAGCAAAAGTCAAAGCAATACTGGACATGCCGCCACCAACTAACATAAAGTAACTAAGGGGTTTACAGGGCAGGCTTCAATCAATCAGGTGATTCATAGCTCAACTAGCGGACAAGTGCCACCCATTTCAGCATCTACTACACAAGGATGTAAAGTTTATGTGGATAGAACAGTGCGAAGAAGCGTTCCAAATATTCAAGGACTATCTACTCAAGTCTCCCATATTGGTGCCACCCATTCAAGTCCAACCACTAATTCTATACATCTCAATTACTGAAATAGCCTTAGGAGTGATCCTAGCACAGCATGACGACCAAGGTAAGGAGAGATTCATCTACTATCTTAGTAGAACCTTGGTAGGACATGAGCTCAACTATATGCCAATTGAAAATTCATGCTTAGCGGTGGTCTTTTCTTCTCAGAAGCTAAGGCATTACATGTTGAGCCATCAAACTAAGCTCATAGCGCACATTGATCCTCTAAAGTATCTACTAAGCAAAGCAACACTCACCGGATGACTTGAAAAGTGGGTAATAATCTTAAGCGAGTTTGACATTGAGTACGTAGACATAAAATCCATCAAAGGGCAAGTGATAGCGGATCAATTAGCATAGGCACCTATTTAGGATCATCAACCTATCCTATCTGACTTTCCAGATGAGTCTATTCTTACACTACAACTGACTATAGAGATATGGAAACTATACTTTGATGGGTCATGCACAAACCATGGTGTAGGAGCGGGGATAGTACTTGTCACTCCAAACAATGATGCAATACCCAAATATTTGAGACTAAACTTCCCATGCACCAACAACACAACCGAGTACGAAGCTCTCATCATCGGAGTAAAGACAACAATTCAGTAGAGAATCAAGAACCTTAAGATCTATGGAGATTCACAGTTGGTCATTATCCAAGTTAACAATGACTATATGAAAAAAGATGAGAAGCTAATACCATATAAAGAACAGATGGACAGGTTGGACACTAAGTTCCAATACATCTTTTTCAAGCAAATACCAAGGACTCAAAAAAAAGCTCCAGATGCGATGGCTACCATAGCATCACTGATTGATATGCCAGGTAATGAAACCAGATTCCAGTTTCTAGTGGACTAACTAATGATGCCATCACATTAGGCACCAATCACAGAATCAACATGTGTCCTTGTTGGTCTTGAAACCCCATGGTACCATGACATGTATAATTACCTCCAAACTAGTGTCTTACCTCCCAACTTGTCTAGGAACAAGAAAAAGTCCCTCATTCGCCAAGCCTCTAGGTACACCATTCTCACAACTACTCTATATAGACAAAGTCTAGATGGAACGCTATTACGATGTCTCACTTCCACGTAATCCCAGAGAGCTATGTACAAGGTACATGAAGGAATTTGTGGAACCCACGGAGGTGGCAACAACTTAGCTAAATATATTATCCGCATGGGATACTACTGGCCAATAGTAGAGATAGATGCAAACAAATATGTACAAAGGTGTAGGAAATGTTAGATTCATGGAGACCTCATCCATGAAACAGCCCAAGAACTAAATCCTATCACTTCACCATTACCATTTTCTATGTGGGGATTTGACCTAGTGGGCAAGATTACACCATCTTCAGCTAATGGACATAAATACATAATAGCAGCAACATAGTACTTCGCTAAGTGGGTGGAATCAATTCCCCTCACTTACATAACTGGAGATGATGCAGAGGCAAGTAGATTTACAAAACTAAGGTCTCTTAATGACTTTCAAATGTAAAAGGTGGATGATGAACCAATGATTCCCAAGTGCACTCAAAGGGCTGCAAAAGGGAAGAATGAAATAAGAGACCTATCCACTACCTCCAACACCTTATAACATCTTTAAACCCAAATTAAAACTTCTTCCAACAGGTTACAACCCTCTGAAAAGACTCCAACCCTCAAATCCACTCTCTAGCCTTAGTAGGCCTAGGAATCCTTGTACCCCTATTTTCACTATTTTTTGGACTTTTCTTCAAACTTTCCCAAAAAATACAAAATATAATGGTTGATTAGGATACCCTTTTCCAATTTGTTCAACATATGTCAAAACCAAATGTTCTTGTTTTGGAGCATCAATCCCCAAAAATGTTGTTTCCACTTTCTTGCCTAGGCCTAATAGGTCACTTTTACAAAGGAGCCCTATTACATACTTAACACCCAACCTTCCGACATTTCAGAGGGTGTTAATATGGTCTAAATTAGAGAAATATGAAGTCAATTTAACCCTATAGGCTTTCTATACCCAAAAGCCCCAAATTGCTCCTTCCAGGTCTTCAAAACTAGGGCCTTCTTAAAAAAAACTCAAAAATCATTTCCAGAAGTCCTCCTTCTGGATTCACAATTTATTTGTCATATTCCTTTGCTGTTTCAAATAAAAATATACCCTCCTTAAGCTAGATATGCTGCTGCTACACTTATGGCATCAATTTCATGCCCTTTTTCCACTCTTCCTTATGGTGTACACCCACTAAATCAACTCCTCTTGCATCCAAATGGTTAGTAACATCATAAATATGTTACATAGGGTCCATTAAATGAGAAACAAAAAATACATTCATTGAATGGCCCATTATATCATTAAAAGGACCAAAATGGAGTTATTTCAATTCACCAAACTGACCGCCTACAACAACTTTCCAAATCTGAAACAAAATAGATTATAAAAGCATTCAATACAGATGAAAAATGATTTTATTATGCTCTTATATCATCCACAACTCTGTTCCAAATCCAAAACAATCAACAAAGCATTGAAAACAACAAGATTTGCAAGGAAAAACTTGAATTTTAACTCAATTTATCAATATGTCTGTATAGTCTGTACAACATGTACTTTTCCATCATTTCAAGGCATATATAGCCTTCCCACAACTTCCCCAACTGATCCAAATCAGTTGGATGGATAACAAACACTAATTACATATTTTTTCATGATTTCCCTCCAAAACCAAACTAGCCGTTGGTATTTGAAAATTTAAACTAAAACTCTTTATTAAACATCTAAATCTAATCCCATTTTATTTATAATGTATCCAAAATGGATCAAATGCCTTAATCAAATGACTTATGTACTCCTAGGACCCCTACCAATCCTAGATCAATGAAATTCATAATTTGGTCCTACAGTCCTATTAGGACCATTAGGACATTTTACAATTTTGTTCACATTATTACAATCAAATGCCATTATAGGCCTTAAAACATTATAATTGAGTCCCTTGGATCCCTGAGAGATCCCACCATGCATCCTTGGTGTCATTATGGTCTTCATGTCTTTGGGTGCTCCTGCACCATACTCCCCGGGTCAAGAAGAACTTTTTCCCCAAAAGGTTAAGGGCCTTGTCTTCACACCCCCAATCTTCCTTGATGGAATCCTACAACCTTTTCTTCCTTGGGACAACTCTCCACCTCCTCCTTTTTACTCAACAATTATTTGGTTAGAAACATGAAAAGAAAACATATTATCAAGACTATGCTTGATACCATTCCATATGTGTTGTCTGGGACAGTCATAACCAAACTGCCCTTGCTGCTCCTTCTCTATCATTTCAAGGTTCATATGAACCATTTTTCTTCCCTCCATGGACAAGTCTGCAACTTCCTCCTTTGGTTGCACTAGAGGAAACAAAACTGTCCCTACCAAGACACCCTTTGTCACCCAGTTGTCTTGCCACTCTATCCCCTTTTTCTCTACATCGAAACACTTTGTGTTTAGTACCAATAAAGATTGTTTAGTCCTCTAATCCTTTACCTAAAATCTAACCTTTGCATCAACCTGAAAATCCAAATACTCCTTTCTTCCAAAGCAACCAATATTTGTTTCATTAGCAGCACTACTTGCCAAAGGTTTAAGAGTGAATACCCTACCATCCTTATGGACCACATAAGTATTTTCAAAACCATAATGAATAGTTCTTCTTGAAGATTGCCAAGGCCTCCCCAAAATAACATGACAAAAAGTCTTTTAGTACTCTCAAATTTTGGAGAAATTTGGAGTTACTACACTGAAAATTCTTCTAAGGCAAGATGAATAACCCCTAAAAACTTGCGGAGAATCCTTACTTTGAACACATGCAAAAAGAGGCCTGATGATTTTTGTGAAAAAATGCTTGGGAGACATGTTCCTCACCTTTCATTTTGAATATGCAGTGGGTTCCAACCCTCATATTTTAGTTTGGACTTGTTTTGGAGATGGCCATTTGGAGGTGCTTGTCTAAATCTGCACTTTTTCCTAAGTATAAATTTGTTGTAACACGCCTAGTTTGCCTTTGAATATCTTGTGTCCTGTTAAGTTTCATGGCCCACCACTTTCAGGAATGTTTTATGTGTATATCAGAGAGTTTATATTTCAAAGCTCAATCCATTTTGAATTTGTTTGATAGGTTATCCAATCCCTCAAAGTTAGTCTTCCATAAATGTCTTGTTTCTTTGTTATGCCCAGAATTTTGAGTAGCCCTGTTTGACCAATTGTAACTTTTGACCTCGTAACCTAACTGAAACAATTCCTTTTGCATCATATTACAGAGGTCAAATATTTCTTATATCTCCATATTTAGGTCATGATGAATCTATTTGGTCAGTTTTCTAAGCTCATTCCGTTTGCATTTTCTATCAATTTGCCAAATGATGAAATGTAGTTTTCTAAGTGACCTACTTTGCAGATTTATATCTTTGGCCAGAAGGATTGTCATGATATGAGGTTTTTTCTGAGGTATTATAGACATGAAATTGAACCTCTATGCCCATTTTTAGAACTATGTGAGTTTGTTTGAACCGTTTTCCAAAGCCATTCCATTTCCAATTTATGATGTTTCTCTGAATGTCAAATACATAATAATGAAATAGCCCATTTTGAGGTCCCACCATTTGTCCTCGGTTCAAAACCTTGAAGAATTGGATTTACCTCAGCATTATAAACTTGAGAGTGATCCTACCTAGAGATTTGCAGACTTCTACCAATCTGATTGATCACTTTTCTTTGCCAATTCCAAACCCAATTTATGCAAATCTGCTATGTTTTGGTTCAGAAAATGTTTTAAGTGCTGACTTTACACATTAATGTCTTTTGATTCATGGATCATCAAAGAAATTTAGTGGTTGTATCATGATCCATAGATGAATCTAAATCTATGACCAAGGGTTCAGACTCCAAAGGTTTCAGATGATGAGTTTTCAAGGTAAAAAGTGAAGAGGTTTTGTGCAGATTAGCAGTGTTTTCAGAATTGCACTTTACTGAATTGCCTTCTTCAGAGGTTGGTAATTTCTTGTTGGATAGTTATTTCATAATGAGTATTGTTTCCCTATACTCTGTATGTGAAAGTGTATTACCGGGATCGAGCTTGGGCCTCAAGGTGTCATGATCCAGTTATATGTTTTGGTTAGTTTTAAAGGTAGTCTGGGGAACTTTTTTCTCAATCCGGACACTTGTCAAGGTGGATTGAAATTTTAAATTTTAGTCTAAGTGGCGTTGCTCACTCTTCCATGGTTGCAGGATGCGAATAGAATAGATGTGAAAATTTAATGCATGATTGCAGAAGGTTGTGTGTGGCTCGAGGGGAAGGTCTTTTTCCTGCAAAATTCTTTTGGCTTAAGCACTAGATAGGGCTGATTATAATGTTGGTTACTTTTCAAGTGACAAATCTAATCTACAAGACGATGTTGAATATGTTGATAAATTCTTGAAGATAAATGCATCTTGTCCTCTTTACAAACATGAAATTAGAGAATTTAGTGAAGTGGCATCAAAGTTTGTTGGAAATGTAAGACATAATAGAAAGAGATAAAACTTGATTGCAGTGGGGTGATTAAGGGAGCTTCATACACATATATTACTTTGACATCGATTCAAATGGTACTATGGGTCCAAATCTTGCAGTCAAACAACCCAAAAATCCTATGTTGTCCCCTTTGCTTACTGATTTGTACCAGTCCACGATGGCATTTGCACATGGAAATCAGAAGTATACGCATTTAGTGGAGTGGGAGGAAGTGTCTAAAACTTTTCATGCAAGAAGCCAACATAGGAGAATGGGAGAAGTAAAAGACAAAATGTTAAAAAACATAAGCAAATGCAGTTGCCAAATGTAAATGGCGCAAGGCAACTGAAGGGAGACATTATAAATGTTATGTCAAGCACAACATTTGAAATGAAATTGCAAAGTGAATATGTTCCTTCTACGCAAATGCAAGGAGGAGTGCATACAATGTAGAGGAAACAACCGCACATTAAATAGAATGTTTGAATGCATGAGTGTTGCGCATTCAAGCAAAGATCCCATACACAGTGTATGTTTTTGAAAAGCTTCCTGAACAATTGTTAAGAAAGGCATACTAAATAGTTGATGTGCCTCCATACCACCATTTGCCAGACATTTCACATGGCTTGTTAATTTGAAAAGAACCCTGCACAGGAAGTTTAAATAGACCAAAGCAAATGTAATTTGGTAAGTCAAACCAAATGATGCGCGAGCCAATGGAGGAGACCAAATGTAGTAAACAACAAATGCATTTGACAGGTATTTAAAACCAAATACAGACTTAGCGAGAAGTTTCAAATGCCAATGTTAAATGGCGCATGGTAAATGAGATGGATTCTTGCGTAGGTATTTGGAAGCTGGAGGCTGCTCACAATGTGGAAACATAGCAAGTGCATAGTATGGAAGGCTACGCAATTTATGAGCCTCAGAGGTCAGCACTAGAAGTGATGAGGCATTTACAAGACATGTGAAGTGTTATTTGTGTGAAGGCATGGTTAAACAGTTATCCCACATGCATGGGTAATGAGGATTTTTTATGGTTTTTATATGAAGACACTTGTTTAGTTGTTTGAATAAGAGCCAAGAGGCCCATTGGTGGGCCCCTTGGCTGGAGGAATATAGTGCGTGGCAGGGCCCCTAAAGTTTGAAGGAAAACACATAGAAAGCTTCAAAAACTTAAAATCATTGTCCCACATTCATGCCGTAGTGCAAATTCAAAGTGTTTATAAGCAAAAAGGCTTTCATATTGAAATGTGAAGCAAAGAGGAAGGTCTCTCCATGCTCAAGGACAGATGGCACCTCAGGAAGCGTGCCCAAATGGTCGACACCCAAATTTTGTAGATGAGCCAGAGGACATGTGGCAGACACGTGGTTCCTAGTCGCACACCTACGACAGAGGAAGACAGATTGAAAATTGGCTCACGACTACGCGATCGAGCCAGTCGTGCAGTCGCGGACCAAAAAATAAGCTCATCGCGTGGTCGCAGAGGGTTCCCGCTCGAGGTCAGATGCTGCGCGAGTGAGCAACAAGCTTGTCACGCAGTCACACAAGTATTGTAGTTGATAAAAAATAAGGTGAGAGTGCCTGACGAGCTCATTCACACAGTCGCGTAGGGTTTTACAAGGTCGTGAAAAGGCATGCGAGTGGGTGACTTAGCTCGTTGTGCACTTGCGCAAGGTTTGCAAGGTGATAAAAAATGCTGTGACTGAGCGACTTAGCTCATCGCGCACTTGCAGAGGTAAAATAGAGCCAGTCAGGCAGCGACATGTGGTGAATTATGGTGACTTCTGGGTAGAATGTGCAGATAATTTAAATTTGCAACCAAATTAAAATACTTTTATAGTTCAAACTTTATTATGATTTGCAAATTTCAAAATCTCAACTGAATGTGCACGAGAAATGAAGTTTGTTTCCATGGTTAAATGACCAATTCTTATAAAAAATATGAAGTATTATATACCATTGGAAGGGTCTTGAGATGAAGATTTGGATTTTGAAATCCTTTTCAGTCCATATCAAATCAAATTTTTGCAGTTAGAGAAAGAAATAGTTGCAGATATTTTTGGGAGAAATTGATAGTTGTCAGTGAAAATTTTGGTTTTCTCAATTCCTCTATATCTCTTGTCTTCTCAATTGTACAAGGATGGTGAAATTAATGCTGCAAGGCAGCTTTCTAATTTTGTGTGTCTAGTTTTGAGTTCTTTGTTGTGTAAATTTATTGAATCAAAAATTTTTAATGAAAAGCAAATGGAATCCCTTTCCAGTATTTGTCTGATGTCTTTGTGTTTGATCCTGAATCTTTGTGTATTAATTTGTAAGGCATTTTAGTGCACCAGTTATAAGGTAGATTTGAATTTGTGTTTTAGTTTCTTTCAAGGAAAGAGTAAATCTTATAGACAAGTTTCAGAGGTTTCAAGGTTTCACATGAATTTGATGTCCAGGTGTTGGAGTGAAAAGAATGATTTGTAAGGCACTTC
>MU224474.1:2600504-2635841 GCA_018584345.1 Thuja plicata | reverse complement strand
GTTTCAAGGTTTCACATGAATTTGATGTCCAGGTGTTGGAGTGAAAAGAATGATTTGTAAGGCACTTCATTTGGGTCTTGTATGTTTGGATTTAGAGGGTTTTCTGTGAATGTATGTTTATATGACTTTATTTCCCAATCGGCAAGGCACTGGTCTTTGCTTCTTTATGTAGTTGTCATCATCAATCCATAAAATCAATTCAATTTACTTTTCTGTTTAAAGAACTGTAAATGATTGCCAGATTTAGTGTGATGGGCAGGATTCCATCCCTTGATTCACTAAAAGTGTGATTCCAATAGGTACACCCGCCTAAGCCTTTAAGCTCAAAGTGTAGGAGGATTGTTTAATCCTCGTTAATTAGCCTTTTCTTTGACAAGGTAAGGAAAAAATGCTAACAAAGTCATTGGAGCAATATCACACAATACCCTATCATTGTAGTCACCAATTGAAAAATTAACATATGCTTGTTCTTTAATCACAAGACTTTGTTCATCACTTACCCAAGAGGCTTTATAAGGTCTTCTATGAGGAAAATTCTACAAATTTAGTTTGTTAACCATTTCAGAAGAAACTAAATTATCAAAAGACCCTGAATCAATTATCATTTTACATATTTTACCTTCACTCTTGAAATGAGTTCTAGACATGGATACCTCTGATTCTTCTTTCCTTTGTATTGCTTCTCCCTTTCTCACCATGAGAAAGTCTTCTTCAGTATATGGTCCTATCTCAATGCTTTCATCTTTGTCTTTGTTTTCCTCTTCCTTTTGTGTTAGAGTCACTCTCCTATCAGACTTCCTTGTATCATTTTGTAGACACTTGTAGAAAGGATGCCCTTCCTCTCAATAATTGTAGCATTTTCCATTGACGGTGTTGTTGCCTCTACCTGCACCAAATCTTCCACCACCTCTTTGTCCACTTCTCTAATCTACCATAGGCTCCTTTCCTTTTTCACCTTGTCATTTTCCTTGATTGGATCTACCACCTCTGCCCTTATTTGACTGTCCTCTTCCACCTCCTTGTCTCTCTCATCTTCTTCTCAACTTGTCCTCAGCCCTGGTAGCCAACTTGTAAAACTCTTCCATAGTTTTGGGTGTATTCAAACTAATCTCATCATGGATTTTGAATCTCAGTCCACCCATGTACCTTGCTACTTTCTCTTCCTCTTCTTTTTCACGAGAAAATCTGATATCTAACTTGTGCAATTCTTTAGTATACCTTTGGACATCCATGTCCTTTTGTCTTAGGTTCTACATCTTTTTGTACAATTGAACCTTATAGTCCCTTGGAAGGAATTTATCACTCATCTTGTCCATCATCCTCTGCCATGATTTGATCTTAGGAAACTTCTTCTTCCGTCTTTCTGCTTGTAATCAATCCCACCAAAGTAAAGCATGTCCCTTCAACCTGGACTTTGCAATCTTCACTTTTTGTCCATCCCCAACATCTTCACAGTCAAAGAAATTTTCAATAGAATTGAACCAGTCAATTAACTCTTAATCATTCATCTTCCCATCATACATAGGAATTCCATACTTATCCTTGTATTCATTACCTTTAATGGCTTTAGAAATTTTTTCCATCCTTGCATCCTCAGGATCAAGCTCTTCCCTTGGTGCTCTCTCTCTTCTTCTTCTTCTTCTTATTTGGCCTATTCTTCATGCTTTCTTTTTCTTCATCACATCTCTTCTCATCTTTTCCATCTCTTCCTTCATCTTCCTATTCTCCCATGCTTTCTCTATCACCATCTTGGCAAGTTTAGCGTTTGTCATCTTTGGAGGCATTTCTAGAGCCTCTTCCTCAAATTCTTGAAATTATTCTTCCTTTGACATATAACCTAGCCTCTCCAAAAGGTATCTTCTGTGATCTGATACCACTTGATGCAGAGGCAAGTGGATTTACAAAACTAAGGTCTCTTAATGACTTTCAAATGTAAAAGGTGGATGATGAACCAATGATTCCCAAGTGCACTCAAAGGCCTCCAAAAGGGAAGAATGAAATAAGAGACCTATACAATACCTCCAAAACCTTATAAAATCTTTAAACCCAAATTCAAACTTCTTCCAACAGGTTACAACCCTCTGAAAAGACTCCAACCCTCAAATCCACTCTCTAGCCTTAGTAGGCCTAGGAATCCTTGTACACCTATTTTCACTATTTTTTGGACTTTTCTTCAAACTTTCCCAAAAAAATCTAGAATATAATGGTTGATTAGGATACCATTTTACATTTTGTTCAACATATGTCAAAACCAGATGTTCTTGTTTTGAAGCATCAATCCCCAAAAATGCTATTTCCACTTTCTTGCCTAAGCCTAATAGGTCACTTTTACAAAGGAACCCTATTACAGACTTAACACCCAACCTTCCCACTTTTCAAAGGGTTTTAATATGATCCCAATTATAGAAATATGAAGTCAATTTAACCCTATAGGCTTTCTATACCCAAAAGCCCCAAATTGCTCCTTTTAGGCCTTAAAACTAGGGCCTTCTTAAAAACAACTCAAAACTCATTTCCAGAATTCCTCCTTCTAGATTCACAATTTATTTGTCATATTACTTTGTTGTTTTAAACAAAAATATACCCTCCTTAAGCCAGATATGTTGCTGCTACACTTATGGCATCAATTTCATGCCCTTTTCCCACTCTTCCTTATGGTGTATACCCACTAAATCAACTCCTCCTACATCCAAATGGTTAGTAACATCACACATATGTTACATAGGTCCATTAAATGAGAAACAACAAATAAATTCATTGAATGGCCCATTATATCATTAAAAGGACCAAAATGAAATTATTTCAATGCACCAAAATGACCACCTACAACAACATTCCAAATCTGAAGCAAAATAGATCATAAAAGGATTCAATACAGATGAAAAATGATGTTATTATGCTCTTATATCATCCAAAACCCTGTTCCAAATCCAAAACAATCAACAAAGCATTGAAAACAATAAGATTTGCAAGCAAAAACTTGAATTTTCACTCAATTTCTCAATCCATCAGTACATTCCATACAACCTGTACTTTTCCATCATTTCAAGGCATATATAGCCTTCCCACAACTTCCCCAACTGATCCAAATTAGTTTGATGGCTAACAAACACTAATTACATAGTTTTTCATGATTTCCCTCCAAAACCAACCTAGCCGTTGGTATTTGAAAATTTAAACTAAAACTCTTTATTAAACATCTAAATCTAATCCCCTTTTATTTATAATGGATCCAACATGGATCAAATGCATTAATCAAAGGACTCATGTACTCTTAGGACCCCTACCAATCCTAGATCTACGAGATTCATAATTTGGTCCTACAATCTTATTAGGACCATTAGGAAATTTTACAATTTTGTTCACATTATTATAATAAAATGCCATTACAGGCCTTAAAACATTATAATTGAGTCCCTTGGACCCCTGAGAGATCCCACCATACATCCTTGGTGTTATTATGGTATTCATGTCTTTGGGTGCTCCTACACCAAAAGAAGATCTCAATGTTCATACTCAACCATATCATATGTTGGTATGGAATTCCTCAAACCATCCTTTCTCCCTATTATATGGACCAGAGGCGGTTTTACCCCTCGAAGTGGAAATCCCATCCCTAAGGATATCATTTAAGAACCTGATTTTAGGTGAAGACTACATAGTAGCAAGGCTCAGTGGACTGGAACTATTAGACGAAAGAAGACAAAATGCATTCAATCACTTAAAAGGCTATCAGAATCGCCTTAGAAGGAACTATCATAAGAAAGTGAGGCCACGAACATTCAAGGTAGGAGACCTTGTCCTCATGGAAAATCAAAAGAACCAAGCAGAGCGAGTGATACCAGGAAAGTTTGAGCCTAACTGGCTAGGACCATATGTCTTTATCAACTCTACCCAGAGTGGGGCATACCAACTGGCAACACCAGAAGGAGATCAGCTCCCCGGATACATAAACAACATGCACCTCAAGAGGTTCTATGCTTGAGGTCTCAATGGTTAAGGCAACTATCTACATATCCAGAAAATATCAAAAAATTTAAAAGATACAAAATGTTACCTTGGTGAAAACCTGACAAACATGCGCCTTGGCGACAACAAAAAATCAAAAAAGAAAAAAACAATTAAAGAGAAACAAAATTTCTCTCTCAGTGAAAACCTGGCAAACAGGTGCTATTGAGTAGGTACCTTGGTGAAAAATTGGTAAACAGGTGCCAAGTGTTCAAATCTAGCTTCACCATCAATGAACTCCAAGATCAAAAGCTTGAGCAAACTTTGCATGCAAGACTGACTACCCAAGCTATATCCAAAAGCACAATCCCCTTTGAGCACCAACACTTATCCATTGCTAGTATTGGTCCACTAGACTAGGGGGCGATTTTAAATGTACTAAAAAAATCCCTAAAAAATCAGAAAACTCATCAAAAATCCTAAAAAGATCCAAAAGTCCCGATAAAATCAGTCTTCATAAAAAACAATAAAAAAATTGCAAAAATCCCAAGCAATAAAACCAACTCGGTTATCAACAAAGCAACGGGTGATCACACCAAGTCAATCAATGTCAAAACATGAGCTTTGCGAATCAACATTGGCCCCATATGACACAACTTTATCAATCTATCAAATCTATCAACAAGCAAACTGGCGACCAAGTCAATCTATCAAATGTCATAACCATGACCTTTGTGAATTAGCATTAGGCCCATCTGACACAGCTTGATTAGCCACCAAAAACTATCACAATCAATCAATCAATCATATCAATAATCTTACACAGTGATGGATACACTCAAAACCAGACATGTCAGTCTTATATGAGTCATCTATTAGTGAAACCAAACAAAATCAAGACAATCAAGCCAATCAAGCCTATCAAAAGAGTCGAGCCAATCAAGAGAATCAAACTGCATCAAGGAACAATCAAAATGTTGACTAGGTCAGTCAGTCAGTCAAATGTCAGTCTATATTCGCGGTTATGTTCTTACGCTACTCCAAGATCCACCAAGTGAGGAGAGTAGCTGTGATGGATCATGACTTATTTTGTTTGATTGCTATCTGTTGAATGTTTACTTCAATTCTGGGGCCACGATGATTTAGGATAAATGGGGTAGGTGCTGTCACTTATCTGGAAACCACAAAGTTCCACGATCTGAGCTTAAGCCTTGGAAAGAATTGGACATTCCTTCTTTGTTATATGCTTGTTTATTTACCAATAAATCATAGCAATATCTAGATGGAATCTGGGTGCATTGGATTTCTATCTCAGTTTTTATGGGCTTTCTTCTTAAAATCAAGAGTTCACAGTGCTATCTAGATGGACTATGGGTACTTTGGAATTCTATCTTGGTTTTTTGGTCTTTCTTTTCAAAATCAAGAGCTCACAGTGCTATCCAGATGGACTCTGGGTACGTTGGAGTTCTATCTTGGTTTTATTTTTTCTTTTGTTCGGATTGTTCAAAAGGAAAAGCAATATCCAGATGGTCAATATCTGGGTGCTTTTGGCTCTCTTTCTTTTTAAATAAGGAACATAGATGAACCCAAATGGTCAATATTTGGGTGCACTAAGTTCTCTTTCTATTCAATCTCTCTACTCCTTTTGATTATCAAGAGGTACTGGCGGTATCCAGATGGTATTTGATCTGGATGCATTGGACACTCTTTGAAATTTCATAAAAAAGATGCAATGATGACAAAAATTGGAAACGCGGCAGTGACTTGGGTCACTCATCCATTCTATCAATTCATATCTATCAAATTAAAAAATCTTTTCTATCATTCCATATCTATCAAATCAAGTGTCAGAGAACACATTTCCACTGACTATCTTCTAACTAACACATGCATTTACTCAGATATTTTCTGCATAGTAGATTGCATTCATTTATTGCATAAGAAAAATCCAAAATATGTGCATATTAGATCATATAATCAATGCATCCATCATCAGTAACATCATAAGTAACATAGGAATGCATTCATCATAATCATATAGTGATTCACATTTTCAACAAATTAATGCTCATCTGACGCATTTTCCATGCTTAATTTGTTGAGGGGGCATATAGTTCACCTGCTGTCACTGGGGCAAGCTGGGGTGGGATCAAATATGAAAATTATTTGACACAACGTGATGAATCACATTGCATCAAAGAGGGGCAAATGTAGACACCTAAAATGGACAGGCTTGCGACTTTACATTAAAAACACTATTTTTCATCTATTAATTAATGGTTTTTTAATCATTAATTAATCATCTATTTTCCTCTAAATGTATTCCCCAAATTGTCTAATCAAATTCCTAAAATTAATTAAATAATTAATTTTATTTAATTAATTAACCTTAATTGATTAATTGCCATTAATTAATTAATTAAATTCAAGTTCCTATAGTTTAAATTGAAAGATTTAAACTTACTAATTAAATTCTTCCAATTAAATTAATTTCATTTCATTCAATAAAGCAATTCTAAATCAAAAAAAGAATTCAATTATCTCACATGTTGAAAAATTTAAATTTAAAAATGAATTAAATATTCATTTATCTTCAAAGACATAATCCTTAATCAGATCACATGGGTAACTCCACCCATCTCTCCAGTTCACATGGGTAACTCCACCCACCTCTTCAGTTCTAAAAAGGTAACTTACAATTAGCTCTTCAGTCAACCAAACTCTATCTCCTCTCTCTTAGTTGAAGAGGTGGAGATTTTACTAATGGCTTCTCCAGTTCCCTTTGATCTCAACCGTTCATCTCCCTATCTCTGAGATTGATCTCAACGGTTCATATCATCCTCTATTCCTATATAATAAACCCTTCATACCCATTTGAAGTATCCATGATTTCAAGCTCTTGTGCGCCATTACTCCGCCAGATTGGTTCTAGCATTCAAGCCATCTTGCGATCATACATACACATTTCAATTACCAAATTCTCGACACTTCTCAAGTCATAGACACTGCCCACACCAATACTGAGTAGCAAAAAAAACATTTCGGAACAAGTAGAGAGAGACAATATAAGCTTCAAGAAAATCAGGTTTGCATTTATTTGTTTGTATATTTTATTGATTACGTTTAAGTATTCGTCATTAGTACTTTTTGTATTTATTTCCTCATTGCAAACCGGTGCTACTAACCCTCGTCATTGGAAAGTGAAGGAACCACGAATCCGGAAGAGATGTACACCTATTACAAAAGAAAAGAATGGAGACACAACTCATAATGATCTGAAAGATGAAATATTCTTTCAGAGAGGGAATAATAATTACAAAGTGATCAAAACCTTATAAGGGTGATCAAAACCTTGAAAAGGGGAGAAACATAGGTTGCATGATAATAATTAATTAGTAAATACTTTAATTTTAGCTTAAGTGAACTAGAGATAAAAAGTGACTTAATAATTAAATCAATAATGATTTAATTAATAAGTGAAAAAACCTTTTTACTCTAACACCCCCCTTAAAATAAACTTAGGGAGAAGCTAAAAACCTAGAAACAACTACTGAAAGCAGGAAATGGGTCCCGACAACATGGCATAACCAAGTACCCAAGTACAAATAATCTCTGTAAAGAGGAGAAAAAGGAGGAAACCCAGTGGGAAAAACCTCTCTCCGAAAAGAGATGAAGACTAGAGAAAGACAACATAAGCCTCCAAACTAGAGAATGTCCCAGAAAATAGGAACAAAGATATGGTAGAGAAGACTATAATCTGCATGAGTGCACTCAAATGATACTACTTGAATTAGAATGGAAAACATCAAAACTCGAAGATACAAATGGAAAAAACACCAAAGTCTGAAGAGTTGATCAAAATAAGAACATGAGGAACACCATTAAAGCATGAAGTTGCAAACATTGTCAAAGAATAAATACTGGAACCTCTACTGAAATAGAATATGATCAGGTAGAGAAGACTGTAATATGTATGAGTGCCCTCAAATGACACTACTCAAATCAAGATGGAAAATAAGACAAACATCATAACTCAAAGATACATATGGAAAAAAACACCAAATTCTGAAGAGCTGATCAAAAGATGGTTTGATGCCTTCAAAATAGGAATGAAAGAGTGTCCATATGGTAAATGATCCATCTCACTGAAATGCATAGGTACCCAACCACTGCATCCACCTATTACATCGGAACAAATACTGAATACATAGTTCACTCCATTGAACCAAGGAAGCATTAGAACCAATAGGAGATACTCCCCCCATAATGCTGAGCAGGGAGAGGCATGATAGGTACACTGAAAGAGGCTACCAAGAATAACTGCATGTCAAAGAAAGTATAGACACATATAAAAGATGATGTTGAGGGTGATCAATCTCTGGACACACATGATGAGGCTAATGTTGTGGAAGGAACACTCACTTTACAAAGGTAGATCAAATCCCCCATGAAATTTTATTATGTAGTGTGAGTACAAGAATACATAAAAGGTGCAAGATCCCAAGTATGCAATGATGACACTTTTGTTAGAATAACTGAGAGGGGGGAGGGTGAATCAGTGACCTAAAAAATTAATCCAATAAATCAACCCAAAACTTTATACCACAAATATAAAACCTCTAGTTATCTTCAGTCCTACAAGATGTATGCCTTTTATAAATCTAACATGTATATGTTGGTCGGTGTTTATACTTTTTATCCTTTCCTTAATCTTTACCGAATAACGGTCTATCTTTTCTTAACCTTTACCGAAATATAGTAAATAACTTAGTGTTTACCAATCAATCCTATTTTAGTAATGTGTAAAGAAAAACATCAAAGCAATGAACCATATACACATTTGACACATAGATTTTTAAGGTGGAAACCCTGTTAAGGGAAAAACCACTTGGGACTAGTAACCCAAAATTTTCACTGTTCTGAAGTGAGCTCGATGAAGAGACAACCTTGTTAAAGGTTACAAACACAATGTTAAGTGCGACCTTGTTAGAGGATTTATCACTTACAATTTATCACTTGACCTCACATTCACTATGTTGTCAACATGAAAATCTTTTGATACTCCTTGGGATGTATCTCAATATATAAAGGATGGTTAGATCCTACTCTGTCAAGAGATTTTCTGAATCAATGGTTAAACTAAAACAATATATGATCTGTTCATAAATACAACTTAATCTTGCAGATGTTCAGATCTATTCTAAGCTCATAATACCTTTCTGGTCAATATTTCTCTTCTGTTCCTTTGATCCACTTCTTTCTTCTCGGTGAATGTTGTTGCTTCTCTATTGCTTGGTGTCTACATAAATCTTTAGCTCTATTCTTCAGCTTGTATGATCAAATTTGTATGAAGACTTCTATCTTCACCAGAATTATTTTTAGCATCCCTTTTTTAATGAATTACTTGTCTCTTTATATAGACATGATTTCACCATTTCTTGTCCTTCTTGTTTTCTTCATTGATCACTTATTGATCCATAAAGCTCGTCGTGCTTGCTTTAGTTTTAATCTGTAAATCTCTCCTTGTTTTCTAGAATAAAACATGCTTTAAATCTCCTTCTTATCTTTATCTTTTAACTGGTCGATGAAAACAAAGTAATCAAACAATTAACTCTATCTTTAGCTCCTGCCAGCTAAGTTATTTTGTCATTTTCCTAACTTTAGTTCTCGTCGATCAACACTTCAGTTGTGCTTGATGAATACTGCAGATAGCTTAGGCATCAACTTCAGTTATGTTCAGTGACAACTGCAGTTAGCTCGGTAATACTTTCTCAGGCATCACTTTCTCGGGTAACACTATCTATCGAGTAACACTGTGAACTTCTGTGCTCAGGGTTCATTATCCCTCGGGGTTTTCTGTCACTCGGTGTATATGATTACCAATGAAAAAATCTTTCTCTTTAGATCTTTAAGTGTTGTGACAATATGTGTATGAGAAATCATACTATATCAAGTTGACATCAATGACAATACAATACATTAACTGATTTAATGCCTTGCATTTACTTCTTGTATCTCAGTGATCATCAAATTTGTCATCTTCAAACATTCAATCAGTTATAGTTCATTAATCTCTCCCTTTGGCATTAATGGAAACATACTACATACTACTAATACAATGTGAAATATATCAGTTGTAGTTCATAAATCTCTACCAAACTTTTTTTTTTATAACCAATACAAATGTCTGACTCTCAGTAAGCTCTTCTAGCTTAGATTTGATTCTTGCAGAGTACTTCCTTTATTCTTCATTCCCTTTACTGGATAGATGTAGCAAATTTTGATTCTATCTCTCCCTTTGTTGTAGAATCTCTCCTCCCTTTTTTGGATAGATATGTAGTGTTAACTTTTCCAATTCTCTCCCTTAGATGGATGTTTCTTTGAATCTTTCTCTGATGTTTTCTCTCCCTTTGAATGTTCCTCTCCTCAATGAATATTTCTTTTCTCTTTCAAAGAAATATACTTCTCTCCATATTCATTAAGTATGTCTTTCCCTATGAATAATTCTGATAGATATTTCATATGGATATAATCTCTCTCTTTGACAACAATTCCAAACTAAATCTCATTCCTTTTTTTTATAATATATTCCTTGAATTTCCTCTCTATCAACAATACAATAACTCTAGTGTTTGGTGCAGATAAGTACCATTCTTTATACTGATAGATCTTTGCAGTCCATCTCTTTTCTTGCATCAACTGAATGATCTTCTGATAATTTGTAGGTTGATGTAGCCTCCTAGTCAGTTTAGTGACCAGTAGACAAGGGTCTGACCCCTAGTCTCTTCCTCAGGTACTCAAATGTATCTTTAGGCAATGTATTTGTGAATATGTCTGCTAATTGTTCCTTGGATTGAACATATTCTAGTATCACCTCTTTCTCTTGCTCTTATTCTCTTAAGTAATGATACTTGATAGCAATATGATTTTTCTTAACATGCATGACAGGTTTTTTTTAAATGTTTATTGCACTTCTATTATCACAGTAGATAATGACTGGTTCAATGATTTTCATATTCATACCTTCCAGTAGTTTCTTGATCTATGCAATGTTAAAGCAATTTGTAGCAGCAACCACATATTATGCTTCTGTAGTGGATTGTGAGATGCATCCTTGCTTCTTACTTATCCATGTGACAAGTTTTTCACCCATAAAGAATGCTCCTCCTGTTGTGCTCTTTCTATCATCTACATTTCCAGCCCAATCAACATCTGTATAGACTTGAAGCTCAAATTTGCCTTCTCTTTTATACCATAAGCCATAGTCTTCGGTATTCTTTAGATATCTCAGAATTCTTTTGACACCAGTCATGTGTGATTCCTTGGGATTAGCAGAGAATCTTGCAACTATTCCAACTGCATTTACTATATCTAGTCTAGTATGCACAACATACATGAGTTTTCCAATCATAGATCTATATAGGATTTGATTTACCTTGGTTGACTTGTCTTCCTTTGTCAGCTTGCATTTGGTTTCCATAGGTGTTTCAACTAGCTTGGATTCCTCCATCTTGAATATTTTTGAGGTAGCAGGAAAAGTGTATGCTTCTTATAAAACTAAACATGGTATAGATGGCCCAATTCATGTGTACCTCATTGAAGATGAAATTGTTGTGAATAGGTATGTTAGGTGGGTAGAAAAAAGTTATTTGTTGGTTAGTTGTTGTGGTAATAAAGAAGAACATCAATTTCAATCACATTTCTTGGTGACAGTTGGTGAGGGAATTGTAGGTTATGATATCATAACAGATTCTTTCAAGAACAATGTTATTGGCCACTATGTACGTGTTATTATTGCAAACCCTTTACATGAAAAAATTCCTCATTTGGTTTTGGTTTCTCATCCAACATGCAATAGCTTTGATGCAAATTTTATTTGTAGACAATGATAAAAAAAATAGAATTGTTGTGGAAGAGACACGTGGAAAATAATTTGGGACCTATTATTGGTCATTCCTCGTATAAGGATAGTAGAAGAAGACAACATTTGATGATGGACTACTATTTAACATAAGGTATTCTATATCAAATTCATTAGGAAGGTTGGAAAATAAGTGGGTCGTACAATGGTTTCCATGTAATGGGATTGCATGACCAGGACTACAATCTAGTGAATCCTTTATTTAGCGGGATCAATGAGATTTGATTTTAGGAGAAGGGTTGATAAGTTTTAATCATATTAGGATGGTTTATAACACTTTTAAAGTGGATGATCACAAGCTTAAAAGTGAAGATATAGAGAGGATAGATCGATAGATTTAGGGTTCATCACAATGCATTGCTTCAAGGTATATTTAAAGGTGTTTGAAAGATATGAGAAATACATATAGTGGAAGGGTAGAGATGACACTAGGCATAGAGACATATATAATGATTGTTGTTTACTATATTGACATCTTGATGTCTCAGAGTTTGACTCTTTGGGAAAGAGTGTGTAATGCTTCACAATTTCTTCATTTCTTCACATTATGGTTATGTTGTCTATGAAAAGAATCTAATAATAATGTCAACATAAATTTCATCAGCTGAGAGGGATATCAAGATGTCAAAATTTCTTGCCACTTTGTAGTTTTTTTTTTGAGATTTTTTTGATATCAATACTCTCACATGGCATGTGTTTTGCACCTGATTGGGTTGGATGTATGTGAGAAATTCTTTACCAAAGTTGATGGGATGGTTAGAGTTGAAAGGGCGTATGATTTAACTGACTTGCTTCACATTTTTGGAACCATTAATAGAGTTTCATAATAAGAATAAAATCCCCAAGGGCTTCATTTTAATAAATCTCATAAGAAGCAAGAAAGTATCTAGAATAGACTGCGCCAAGAAAGGATACAAAATGTTAACATATTATTAGAATATGATTCAATATCTACATATATAAAATTATACAATCCATCAAGATGGGATTAAAAGATGCACAAGACATTTTATCAACTCTTTGCATGCAACCAGAGAATCCCACACAATCATCTTTGTGGGTTAAACCATGGACAGAGGACCAAAATTATCCAACATTCAAAGCTATGGATGAAGTAGTTGATGAATCTCCACCAACTCATTCCAAATCTATATTTCAATCTATGTCTTGAGTGGTACACAATCATGGTGAATTTCAAATAATGGAGTGAGTGGAGGCATGATTTGGATGAAATTTTAGATCTCATTGATAAAAATGTAAATAAAACTATAAAACCAGTGTTAGACCTTGATGGTAGGGATATGTTCAAAGATTATTTGGTTATTTGGTTGAATGGAAATATGATTTTGTTCAAAGATAGGTTGACTAAAGTGAGGAGTGGGGTCTACTTTAGGTGAGATGAGAGGGCCCCACAAAAGGGTATTCCAATTAGCTTTGGTATTGGATCAAATTGTGGGGTGTTTTTTGAGAGTAATTCAATACCTTCCATTGAACATACTACAATAAAAGTTCTTTGTTAAATTAAAAGACAAGATGTTTCTTGTGGAACTTGGTACATAGGAAGGGTTCAAAGAATACGAAGGAAGGATATAAATATGTTGTTTGATTACCATAATGGCATTGACTGTTTGGATAGGCTAGAAGGCATCGAGCTTCAATTATTATGGTTAAATATAATAAAGGGGAAACATGTGTACAAGTATGATTTGACTGATCATTCTTTTATATAACTTGAATCTTTCATAGCAAAAACCAATTGATCTTGCACTTCTAGTAACGATACATACAAATTAGAAGAAAGAGATAACAATTTTTTGAAGACATATTTTTCCATTAGTATGCAAAGGAAAACAATTTTGAACCATCGGTAACACCAACACCAGAAGATAGGTTTAGTGCAACCTGACAGACAGCTTCACAAGGGAACCTGGCAACTAGGTTTATAGTGTAACCCGATAGTGCAGGTTACAATGTAAACCGACGACATAGTTTACAAGTGCAACCCAAAAATGTTGAAGTATAACCCACCAGTGTAAACTGACAGACTAACCCGACATAGGAACTCGATAGAGGAAACTGACAGACAGTTCACAGAGGAACCCGACAGGCAGACTATAGAGCAACCCAAGCACCAGTCTACCGAGAGACACTTATAATCTCAAGAAATGTGGATCTGAATTCCATGTCAGATAAAACACTTGTGTTTTATATTTAGATTTTTTATTAGGTTTAAATCCATTTATTGAGGGACAAGTAATGTAATTGTAATTGTTTTAATCAGTCTAACTGATTGAAAACATGCAAACTAGGAGATCAAGGTCAAGTTGTAAACCTTTGATCATAGAGTTATCATTGTTATGCATGAAACTCATTTAGGTAAAACTCATTGTATAAATAGATGTGTAGTCAATCAGAACAAAGTGATATGATGATGATTGTAACCATAGACACTTCTATGGATTAGAAATAGAGTTTTATGCAGAAGAACAATAAAAGATGAAATAGGTTATCAAGAACTAGATTCAAGGCTACCGAGAATAACAGAGGTATTGATCAGTCACTATAGGTAATAAATTATATTGTAATCTTTAATGGATTTGTAATCAGCAATTCTGGATTGCATATACTCAAGTCAATGAATATTTTTTACTACATTCTAACAAGTGTAGCAAATAGAAGAAATCCTTTGAGAAACTGGATTTAACAATCCTTTGTAAATATCTTAACCGAGTGCACACCAAACAGTGTTGCAAAAGCTCTTAACAGAGTAGACCTTAACCAGTCTCTACATGTTACTCCTAACAGGCTAAGATCATCAGAAGTGATCAAACTTATAAGCCTTAACCAGCCCCTTCCATTCTGTAGATAGTGAAGTTTTGTGGGTTTCATCCCCACCACAATTTTTACCTTCTAACAAGGGTTTTCTGCATTACCAAATCTTGTGTCATGTGTCATTACATTTCATGAATGTTTCTATGAATATTTACATACAAATTAAGTTTATGATTTGATATAACATACACACAGATAAGAATAACATATATGGTTGGCAATGCAATGAATTGATTACTAAATGATAAAGGTTAATTGTCTAAAAGTTTTAAAGGGAACTGATTCACCCCTCCCCTCTCAGTACACACCATTCCATTATTTCCAACATTTTTTTTTTGGATTTTGTTAAAAATTTGAACAAGGCGTATTTTAAAAATATTCTACTTCCATCTTCCTTATGTATTCCCATATGTTACATTGTTTAAAAATATTTTTTTTATCAAATCTAATATTAGTTTTATACTTTTTGGAATTAGGTGCAATGAATAGTTTGCATGGTGAATTTTTGGGATAACTCAACCAATTTGTTGCTACCTACTTCTTAGTGTAAGTTTATTTCATCGAACATTCATATTTTGTACTGAAATGGAGTTGGAGAAAAGATAAAATATGTTCTAAATGAAAATTTAATACAAATTTGGGTCTCACATGGCAGTCCAAATGTGCAGGTATATCGATATGTCATTGATGATGTCAATGGGATTGAAACCAAATCTAAAGGTGCTAGAAGGTCATCTGTCGAACAACTCTACACCGTGGAGGATGGATAGCTTTCCCTCAACACTATTGAGCTACTGCACAAATGTTAATGGTGCACTCTATAAAATTTATATTTTCATGCATTTAAAAATTACAGCAATGCCCTCTATGAACTTGAATGAGACTTTATATTTGCATGTATATAAAATCAGGGCATTTCCCTCTGTGAATTCAAAATTAGGGCAATGCCCATTACAAGTTGATCATTGGTTTCAAATGATTCTTTATATTCAAATTTATACGACAGTTAATAATTTGTTAGATATTCATTGTTTCATCGATGAGCCCCCTTTTCAATAAAAGTTATACCTTATCTTATTTTGAATCCATCTTTGCAAGTTTTGATTGCAATGTGTATTGTTTGTTCAATAGCTCTCTTTCAATGATGGAGTTAAATAATTTGTATAGATAATAGTGGTTGAATTATGTGATGTGGATGTATAAGTAGATTTTCATGCCGGTATGAGAGGTGTTGACATAATTATCTAATCTATATCTCCTTATGTCAATTTACTAAAATTAGTCACAATCATTAGTCTAATTGAAATTAACTCTTATTTTAAAAGACCAATTAGACAAGAATCACATGTAAGGATAAGGAAGTCTCAAATGAATCATGTTTATCAAGTTTCTATGACAATAAATAATTATTTCATAAGAAGATCCAAGACAACCTTCACTTGCTTGAAATTAAACCATAGAGAACTAATCCTGAACAAAAGAATCTACCACAATACAAAGTAGAAAACAAAACTGAGTCTTTGTTTAGCTTTGCAAAATTGGGTACATATATTTAGAGTATATGTATTGCTTTGTCTATATTACTTCTAACTATTTTCCCTCTTTCTGAAATACGGTCTTGGTTTATCCTTTATACAAAATGAGGAGAAGCAAACAAGCTTCAAACCATTTACATTATATCTTTTCATAACTATAACTAACATTATAATAATTACTTCATTAAGACCACATTAAGACTATAGGGAATGAGTTTTGGATAATATCAAAATAACAAGGTGATTTGAAATAAACATTACAAATGAAACAAGAGAACATATGACTCCAAGGCCTCATTCATCGTGCAACTCCTCACCACCCTGATTTTCCTCTTTAGGTTCATACTCCTTTTTCTGGGTCTTTGTCTTGAGAGGCCATAGATATTCTTTTACCCTTTATGAAATCTGAATGTGCATGGGCCAAATGAAATGTAGAACATATAGCATTATAAGAAAATGATCTCTCCATCTTTTACCACCTATTGATCTAACTTCTAGTACAAATTTGGAGAATTTATTATCGAGTGCAATTACCCTATCAAGGAACATATTGAAAATTTTGACACTAAAATCTCTATCTTCCTTCATATGATAAATATTTTTTGACACCATTTCCTTGTATTTAATCTTTCATTGCTCAAGGCTTCTGACGCGCCCTTCTTTGTCCACAAATTTAGGAATTGACCAATGTTTGGTAGTATTTAAGGAAGACATTTTTCATTTATTATTTTATCTTATTGTTCTATGTACATGAGTTCTTCAGTGACTGTACTGATCATTCCCTCAGTATATTTTATTTCACTAGGTGCATCTAGATCTCTCTAAGTTACTTCACATAACCTGATAAGGTCATAATGAGAGGATTTCCACAACTGAACAAGATCTTTCAATTTCAACATTTTTTTATGAAATGTTTGTAATATATCAAATAAAAATTGGTAGCCATCATAAACTTTAGTACATTTTCTTATCACCAAATCAACTCTATGAGTTAATACTTGTTCCAAAGTAATGAATATCTATCTAGGAACTTCTTGTATAAGAATTTCAATTGTGCTTCTAAATTCCTTAATTTTATTTTGATATTTTCTCATCTATTCTTTCCAATCCTCATTATCTTGTGTCACATCAATTGGTTTGGAAGGGGCATCCTTATGTAGCACAAGAGCTTTTCTATGGTCATTATTTTTCAATTCCCTCAATTCCTTTTTGTAAATCAGCCCTTTCAATATCCAATTAATTTATAACCTTATTTTTCTCTTTCTCCCTTATCTAAACTTGTCCTAATTATTCCTACATATGTTTAACCTAGTCCTTATTGAAAATTTCTTTGTGCATCAATTCATTTGTAGATACTAAGGGAGAGGTGTTTTCCATGGTTTGCACAACAACCATCTTATCATGTCCTTTCACAATATCAAGTAATTTGGGTTTGTGAGTTCCCTTGAAACTAACCCATGTAGCCAGAACCTTAGTCTTAGGGTTATATCCAGATCTACTTATTTTATCGTCAGTGTCAAATTCAGACACACATGTGGGGTCATCTTGTTTTTTGACCTATTCAAGAAGGAACAAATGTTTAAGGGATAAAACTGGAACAATTAACATGTTTATCTTCTGAACCATTTCTCTAGCCTCATCCAGAGTACAATTTATTTCATCGAGATTCAACTCTTTAAGAGTTTGGTTAAACATCTCCTCATGTCTAGATTCATCATGTCCCATCAAGTTGAGCTATTTCTTTTCTTCAAAGTCCTTCATCTTCATTTGAATCCATAAATCTTTAAATTCTTGAGTCTCATTAAAATTTTCATCTTCAATGAACCTGGCTGATATGGCCTCACTTTCATCCATGAAATCAATAGGTTTCTCCTCCTCTTTAAGTTGGGCCTTATAGCCATGCACTTCCTCTTGATATACTAAAGGAGAATTAGGTTTATCCACCTCCTCATCATTTCCAAGTGTCTTAAGTATACTGGAATCTCCTTCAGTATCTCTTCCTCTTTTAGAATCATCATAAGGTACAATAGATACCACTTCATCTTCCTTCTGCTTCTTGGATGAAGGGGATTTTGGTGGATTTTCTAATTTTGATGAATCACAAAGGATTAATTTTGGATGCTTTTGGGGGAGAAGACTTTACCTCTAAAGGTGCATCACTATTTTCTTTCCCATGCAATTTCTCAAAATAACTTAGGCACAATTCCATCCTTACTACCACTAGTACATTTGAGACCTCTTTTACGGTTATGCATCGCAATTCTGAGACTACCCCATCGGGAAAGCGACACTGACTGGTGTTGCAGTTTTGGTGTCAGAATCACTGAAGGCTGCTATGTCCATCGTTATTGCGGTGGTCATGACTATCGCAATATGCATCGACTATGATGGTTAGTTTGTCGTCGTTACGCATTATGGGTGTCACCATTATGATAAGTAGGCGAAGGATATGTTGTACATATGATGTCCAGCTGTCAGATTATTCTGACATATGGATGTCTCATGTAGTGTTATGGTGTCGGTCATTCTCTGAATACCATCGCAATTGCGATGATATGGTATGTTTAAAAAAAAAAAAATTGTGTATGGAGTGAGACCTTAAAATATTGAGCTTCTCTTTGTTTCGAGAATAGGTTAACATTCTCTACTTAATAGGGCCAACCACATGAAGGTGGAAGCTCATCTGGCCCCTCCTAGGAGCCTCTTATGACCCTTTACAAAACTTTAAGACCTCTAAGATGTATTATTAGGGATCGTAAAGGGTCATAAGGGGTGCTGGGACACAACAAATGAGAAACATAAATGTAGGCATCATGGTCACAATTGTTTTGAGAGATGACATAATTGAGTGGTATACCCATACAATGAAATGCAACCACTACTCCTCCAGTTCCAAGTTGACATTGTAGGAACCAAAAACCATAGATAAGGAATAAATTTAAAGAGCAGAGGAGGAGGGCCATATCAACCGAATTAATATAGGGACCCTGTATTATTTTGGTCACTATGACCCTTCTCTTCTCTCTAAATTTATTCCTTATCTATGGTTTTTGGATCGTGCAGTGTCAACTTGGAACTGAAGGAGTAGTGGTTGTGTTGCATCGTCTGGGTATACCATTCAATTATGTTGAGTCTCCAAACAATTGTGACCATGATATCTATATTTATGTTTCTCAGCTATTGTGATATCTAAATTTATGTTTCCCAGCTGTCATGTTTATGTGCATGTTCTTTATGTGTTTTGATTCTCTCCCTCGCATCCAAAATAAGATTTTCCCACTCTGAATCGAGAATGCATGTGCAACTGCATAGAATATATGGTGTTAGAAGGCCCATATGGGAAAAAATTTAATGTACAATTATGGTCTTGTATAGATGAACTGGAACTGGAATTTCAGCAAGGCTGGGAAAAGTTTGTGCATCATTATGAACTGAAGATGGGGAATTTTCTAGTGTTTAAATATTTGAACACTAGAAAATTCCCCGTCTTCAGTTCATAATGATGCACAAACTTTTCCCAGCCTTGCTGAAATTCCAGTTCCAGTTCATCTATACAAGACCATAATTGTACATTGAATTTCTGCCCATATGGGCCTTCTAACACCATAATTGTATATATGTTCAAATTGGTGCAAAATTTTCAAATCTTCTTCATAATCATCATCAAATGAAAATTTTCAAATCTTCTTCATCATTCATCATCTCAGTATTCTACAATCAGCTTCTGTCAAATGATATTTCACAAGAACTCATCTCTCATGAGAATGAATGGAACACTACTCATGAGAGATGGGTTCTTGTGAACCAATAAAAATTAATTATTTTATTATTCTACATTACTTACTATTTCAGTGCATGTTCCACCTGCAACTTGATCAAGTCTTGTTTGATGCTTCAATTTTGTGTTGAGTCTCTTGTAGAAGTACACAATTTTGTTTTCAGAAAACTCCAAAAGATTTGATCAAAGAAGATATATGCACAAGTGACAAACATGCAGATTTGACCAAGCATTACTTGGAGCTTGACCCATCAACAAATGGACTTGTGATGATTTTATCACAATAGTACATCTATTGCTGGGTAAGCTCCAAGTAGTGCTTAGGAAAATATGCATGTTCATCACCTGTGCATATACCTTCTCTAATCAACTCTTATGAATTCATTTAATATTTATTCATTAAGGATGTGATGCAGTAAGAAGTGAACCTTCATAGAGGTCACCATTGTTAAAATTTTCTAAATCTATGGCTAAAAGACATGATCTCATTTGAAAATATCAAGGCTTTCACAATGGAGACCCATGTTAAAATTCCTCTAGAACATGTTAAATGCTAATATGCACAAATGTTGAATGCTTGAACAAGATATATGATAAACTACCACACATATTTTTTTATTTTTGTATAGGTGGATGTAAATTTGATAGAAGAGATGCACCCATACATGGAACTAAAAGCAGAGAATCCCATTAAAAAGAAATGCCTCTAATTTCTCTGAGCCTCTGAATAAATCTATAATTCTCCAAACATGACATTACAAACAAAAACTTGTATCAACCAAATTAAGTACAAATTTTATAGCAAGCTCTATTGTTTTATCCTGAAAGAAAAAATCATTGCAAAATAGAAATAGTAGTGTAAGTTCTATTTGAGAAAAACCTAAACTATCTTTTGACTTCATTCCATTATAAAATTCACTAAATCATAATCAGATTTATATAAGTCATATGATACATATGCTAAAGATTGCATAGTAGACAATAAACAATTAGACCTACATACAACTAAATACAACATGACATGGTAGTAATGAATAACCCACCCTTGAAGAGAGAGATATAACCATTCATTGTGTCAAAAAAAGAGGCAAAATCACAACAACATAATGCATAAGGATATAAAGGTCATTACCTAGATAATTTTTTGTAATGATAATGAACATAATGATATAAAGTTCATTATCTAGATAAGTTTCATGTCTACGTTTGATCTAAAGATGACCTAGTTTGTTGACAAAAATGCCAACTCCAAAGAAGTGGTCCATCATAACATTCCTATTGTCACAAGTGAAAAAATCTTCATTGTGACCATGGGAGATACTCAAAGCAGTGTAGTCATCATTAACACAAGATATATTGAACCCCTCCCATGCCTCTACCACTTTATTTTCAAAGCCAACTCTATTATCAAAAATTGAGCCAAGCCTGCCAGAGATAATGTTTGATTGATGGTCTAAATCCCCTGCGTAACTTTTTCCAAATTTTCAGAAACAACCACATGCTTAACCACCTACAAGATCCATTCTAACTGACCGCTAACTTCAAAGAGAGTAGAAAATACTAGTTTATATATCACCCCATCGTGTACATGCAAGCCAAAAATATTATGTTTCATAAGGTAGAGAATAGCATGTTTGATGTCATCATCATGCACATTAAATAATCTGGAGCACTATTCTTCCAAGGACTCCAAATGAAAATATTAAATACCAAATATTCTATCCATTAAGAAGACCTAAGACAAAGTAACAATAATGAAAATAATGAATAAGTATGCCAACATAATGATGCAAGATTATAAACAGTTCAATACAGTGATAGTTAAGTTGCAAGATAGTCTTATATAGTGAATATGTACATCTACATTGCTTTATGAATGCTTTGGGAATGTTAAAGAGTGAGAAAAACACATTGATCCAATAACAGAAAATACATTGATCCAATAACAAAAAAAACAATACAAATGCCAAGCTCACGGTCTCAATGAAATAAACAGTGTATAAAACAATATATGTTGCACGACAACAACAAGCATGCAATGACAACAATAACATTGCAGGATGCCCGAGCTCAAATTCAAAACAATAAGTGTATTAATGTATGATTTAATAGAAACAACCTCATTGATCATTAACTTTGACTCCTCCATCATTATAGAAGAGATAACTACATACAACTATATTTCATAATTCCTCCTTTGAATTCATAGGTTAGTTTAAAATTAAGAAAGTATACAAACACGCCAATTTAATCCCAAAACATCATTCATTTTGAGATCAATACTTCTATTATAGATTTCTAAATTATATATTCACATTAACTCTAATCAAACACAAACTGAGGAAATAATCATACATAACTTCACGAGGCTCCAAGATTCCAAATCAAGCTCAAACTTCACAACAAAAGAGCAGTGCAAAGTGGCAACTTTCCCATTTTACCACAGTTAGGGCCCTCTTTTACCATGCTTTATGAGCTTTATATTTTTACCATGCTTCATAGTATACTTTGAATATAGTAGATTTCAATCAATTATATAAGTATACCATAATTCACTGTGATGTTGACATTGTAGAATATGCAGCAAAACACCTTTTCGAGAATGAGCCTGAAAATGTTGTAAATTATGTACTGTTATCAAATATCTATGCAGAAGCTGGTAAATGGGCTGACGTAAACATGTTGAGAACAATAATGAGAGTAAGGGACTGAAAAAGACTCCAGGATGTAGCTTCATTGAGGTTGATAAGAAGGTTCACACATTTCTTGTGGGGGACATATCACATCCTTAAACAAAGGAAATTTACTCAGCTCTAGAGAACTTGGCTGAAGAGATGAAGGCAGCTGGGTATGTTCTTGACACAAATTTAGTGTTACATGATGTGGAGGAGGATATGAAGGAGCATATGCTCTGCATACATAGTGAGAAGTTGGCTATTTCTTTTGGGCTTATCAACACAAGCTTTGGGACCCCCATTCGTATCACAAAGAATCTTTGTGTGTGTGGCGATTGTCACAGGGCCACTAAGTTCATATCCAAGATTGTGAGGAGAGAAATTATTGTCAGGGATGATAACCATTTCCACCTTTTCAAGGATGGAAAATTTTCTTGTGGAGATTATTTATAGCATTAAATTCCATTCAGAACAAGCAGTCATCATACAGTTGTATAGTTTGAAATTTTGCAATTTCTTTCTGAGAGATAGCAGTCATGCTGGGAGAAATGAAAATGTGGTGAGCTTATATGTTTCAAATAGACAAGCTTATGAACTATGCTTACTTTATATAGATGTGCATTTAATAGGACATAAAGAAAAGAGGTAGCTAGCCAAATGGAACCCTATACATAAACATTCTAACAGAATTGTGCAAGTACTTTTATTTGGTCACCAACAATCTAGATGAATGCACTAAACATTGATGCAATTATTTTATCTGAAGAGCTTACAGAGTGTCTACTTTGCAGAATACCAACTACAAATTCATTTAACATCTACAATGCAAGTTTCAACTGGTTAATCCTTGTGGAACAACTTCCTTAAGTTGAAATGCAGCCAGCGAGACCATTGATTGGCTTTCCATCTATTGAATGAAATTCATCATTAGAAATTTGTGAGAGTATCAAGTATGGTTATGTTTCTTGTAAATACATGGAGGATTCAAAGGAACCTAAGTGGTTTAAGGTTCTCAACTAATCATGTTTTCTCTAGGCAAGACAGAGATACAATTTTGTTTTTGTTTTCTAGTTTGTTGTTTTACTGAAAAAGAAGAATTATCTAGTTAGTGTTATCTAGGTTTTTTCCCCATCCAACTATGTTGAAACAAAAAGACAATGCTGCGAAAGAAAAGTGTAAGCAACTAAATAGATTAAAAAAAACAAATATAAAAAATAGGGCATAGAGAATGTGTGTGATTACAATGGATCCTACCAGAGTAGTCAGACCCCTAGATTGGTCTCCAACCTCCTTGGGAGGTCAATCAAGAATGTTTGCAAGTCATTTGAATCAGGGTTTGGTATACTCCCTTAGTTGAAAAAAATTAATTTCAATAGGTAAATTAGTAGATTTGAGTAAATTATGATGGAATTGCATGTTGTAATGTTGTCGTGCCAAAAATTAGATTGAATGGGAAAATTGTAAAATTGGTATCAAAAATATATCTTTACATTTTTTACATTTTTTAGATTTGAACTTTGAATTTTTTGTGTGCTTCAAGCTATTTTAATGGTGGAAAAACTATTCCTTAAATTTTGGGAAAGTTTGGAAAAGAGATAAAAGTGGAATTTTGGGTATTTTATGATAAATATTGATGTGGAATGATGGAAGATATATATGGAATTTTTAAATTGGATCGTTTCAGATCTTTTATCATGTCGATATTTGGAATTGAGTAGATGTGCATTTTATGAGAATGGTGGTTAAAATGTGATTTTCATTGTTGGTTCTGATTGTCCCTTGTTTGTAGAGAACATGTCAAGCCTTATGATTAGGTACCACTTAGTGAATATCAACAACAAAACAAATAAAGAGAGATCAAACACTTCACATAATGCCTTGAAGGTAATAGCAACGATGTCCTAGATCTCAAGCTCGTGGGTCGTCAAGCATTCCAAATGTAAAGATGTAAACAATGGTAGTATTAAACAGTGAGCTCATAAAAAATGCATGATTCTCTAGCATGCAGCCCGTGAGCCATCAAGACATTTACTCATGAAATGATCATAAACGGGGAGTACCACATAGTGAATATCAACAAAAAAACAAATAAAGAGAGATCAAACACTTCACACAATGCCTTGAAGGTAATAGCAATGATGCCCTAGCTCTCAAGCTTGCGGGTCGTCAAGCATTCCAAATGTAAATATGTAAATAATGCCATTATTAAACAGTGAGCTCATAAACAATGCATGATGCCCTAGCTTGCATCCCGCGAGCCATCAAGACATTTCCTTGTGAAATGATCATAAATAGGGAGTACCACATAGTGAATATCAACAACAAAATAAATAAAGAGAGGTCAAACACTTCACACAATGCCTTAAAGGTAATAGCAAAAATGCCCTAGCTCTCAAGCTCGCAGGTCATCAAGCATTCCAAATGTAAAGATGTAAACAATGCTAGTATTAAACAATGAGCACATAAACAATGCATGATGCCCTAGCTTGCAGCCTGCGAGCCATCTAGACATCTCCTCATGAAATTATCATAAACAGGGAGTACCACATAGTTAATATCAAAAACAAAACAAATAAAGAGAGATTAAACATTTCACACAATGCCTTGAAGGTAATAGCAATAATGCCCTAACTCTCAAGCTCGCGGGTCATCAAGCATTCCAAATGTAAACATGTAAACAATGCCAGTATTAAACAGTGAGCTCATAAACAATGCATGATGCCCTAGCTTGTATCTCGTGAGCCATCAAGACATTTCCTTATGAAATGATCATAAATGAGGAATACCACATAGTGAATATCAATAACAAAACAAATAAAGAGAGATCAAACACTTCACACAATGCCTTGAAGGTAATAACAATGATGCCCTAGCTCTCAACCTCACGGGTCATCAAGCATTCCAAATGTAAAGATGTAAACAATGCCAGTATTAAACAGTGAGCTCATAAACAATGCATGAGGCCCTAGCTTGCGGCCTGCGAGCCATCAAGACATTTCCTCATGAAATAATCATAAACGGGGAGTACCACATAGTGAATATCAATAGAAAAAAAAATAAAGAGAGGTCAAACACTTCACACAATGCCTTAAAGGTAATAGCAATGGTGCCCTAGCTCTCAAGCTCGCGGGTCATCAAGCATTCCAAATGTAAAGATGTAAACAATGTCAGTATTAAACATTGAGCTCATAAACAATGCATGATGCCCTAGCTTGCATCTCGCGAGCCATCAAGACATTTCCTCATGAAATGATCATAAACTGGGAGTACCACATAGTGAATATCAACAACAAAACAAATAAAGCGAGATCAAACACTTCACACAATGCCTTGAAGGTAATAGCAACGATTTCCTAGCTCTCAAAGCTCGTGGGTCATCAAGCATTCCAAATGCAAAGATGTAAACAATGCCAGTATTAAACAATGAGCTCATAAATAATGCATGATGCCCTAGCTTGCAGCCCGCGAGCCATCAAGACATATCCTCATGAAATGATCATAAACGGGGAGTACCACATAGTGAATATCAACAACAAAAAAATAAAGAGAGATCAAACACTTCACACAATGCCTTGAAGGTAATAGCAATGATGCCCTAGCTCTCAAATCTCGCGGGTCATCAAGCATTCCAAATGCAAAGATGTAAACAATGTCTATATTAAATAGTGAGCTCATAAATAATGCATGATGCCCTAGCTTGCAGCCCGTGAGCCATCAAGACATTTCATCATGAAATGAACATAAACAAGGAGTACCACATAGTGAGTATCAACAAAAAAACAAATAAAAAGAGATCAAACACTTCACACAATGCCTTGAAGGTAATAGTAACGATGCCCTAGCTCTCAAAGCTCGCGGATCATCAACCATTCCAAGTGCAAAGATGTAAATAATGCCAGTATTAACATTCATATTATGCCATTAAATAAACAAACACCATCAAAATGAAATTGAGTTAATGAGAAGACAAAGCTCGAATGTCTACCTCAAGTCATGGTTGCCTGCATATACCAAGATTCTAATCTTCCAGAGTTAGTGCCCTCTTTGTGCACAACGGTATGCGATCATGAAAATTTGAAATGAGCCTTTCTTTTTCTTTCTTTCTTTTTTTGTTTATAATCACGCAGGTGTCGAAATTATGACGGTTCCGTCGCTATTACAAAAACATAGGGGGCACTTAGAAAAAAAACACGAAAATCACACAAATGGTAATTTCGTCGCAAATTGGCATCAAAATTCAACCCCAAATGTTGTGGTGTACTTCATGAGTTTTATCACCATGGAAGTGAGACTACCCCCTTTTCTTTTTGTCTTCTTCTAATTTTTTCAATATATTCCATTTCTTCCACTTCTGCCGAATTTCTTTAGGATTCATACAATTTTGGGCGATGTCCTCACTCATATCAATCTGATGCTTAATCTCTTTGATAAAAGAATTAATATAACCTTTAGGATCATAGACCCTCTCATTTCCATCTTATAAATGATACCCCTCCCTTAAATAACTTTGGACATGTTCAATGAAACAATGACTAACGAAAAATCCTGCAAATTCACCTATGTGAGGCATAAAGGTTCCCTTATTCTTTGGTGCATTTTATTCCTTCTCAAACCACATCAATTCTCAGATGAAATCTATGAATGCAATCCTCTCTGGGACAAAAAATGAGATTTTATGGGGAGCTTGTTTGCATCCACATACTCTAATAAGAGTGTGATCCCCTTTGAAAATCTAGTCCACAAAGTTATGGGTGTGACCCTTCTCAGGGTCATATTCCAATGGTCTTAAGACCCTTCTTATCTTGAGAGGTAGCCTGTGAACTTGAATCCCAAGGGCTCTGAATATCCATACAACAAATGAATCATGAAAAACTCTGTAATTATAATAATTGCTAATCTTATCCCACACATGACACCACAATTGAATGGGGATCCCACTTCCTTGATAATCAAAAGTGGTTACATTCATACTATGTGTAAAGGCATTATTGTTTTAGAACAATAATATATGACATAAAAGAGACTAATTTTTTAAAGACCTTCACTTTTTCCAGTAGACCAATTGATTATGTAGAATCCTTTCAATTTCAATAGCAATATCAAACTCCAGAGTAATGCTGGGTTTCTAAATTCCCATGGACATAAACATTAAATCAACTGGCATTCTACTTCTATGATCTTTTCCACACAGTTGTCACCATCCATGATATGTTTTTCTGAAAGAAATTCATAAATCCCAGTATAGAGAATGGTGTAGTCTCATTTATCATCATGGTCCTATTATCTTTTGCTCCTTGTTCTAAAATAGGTCATTTCTGTCAACCCAAATCTCTTTACCATTATTTCATAATCAATCAGATATTGTTCCCTATACATTTTGGTAAAGTCCTTCTTGTTCAAGCCAAAACGTTCTGCAATGCATGACTTTGAAATAACCAAAATTGGCTCCCCAGTTATCCCTCTGATCGTTTTGGTTTCTTGTTTATAATGTTGGGCTAGTATTTCAATAAGTTTAACATTGAAAAATACATTAGGCACTATAACCTTACCTAAGTCAAGCTTTAATGGGTTATACCAAGGAACCCTTTCATCCTTATTCTTATAGAAATACCAGAAAAGAGACCTACCAGTATGTTGTATATTAGCATCTCTACACTCCTCCCATGCGTCTGAAAACATCATTTTAGTCTCGGTATCACTAGACTCAGGTAATTCATCTAAAAAATTGTTTTGCAAAGGAACCTTAGGTTACTAATCCTTTCCTACATCTTCTTTTACTTTCCTTTTAGGCATTTTGAAATATAATTCAAGGCCGAGAGAGAAACTTTTAACTTACAGATCATTTTTTTTCCTGGGGCTTCAAGATTTTTGAAACTATTTGGTAAGCTCCTTCCAAGCTTCACACAAGGTTAATTTCTGCCTCAAAATATCTTCAAAAGCTTAAATGTATTTCTATTGATTAAATCTATGTACCTTCTTTTGTAATTCCTAGCTCATCAATATTTAATTTACTTCACATTCCTACTTGTGTGTTCAGTCAATTCAGTGAAGCGTCAGACACCTCACCTTAATTACTCATTCACCAAATCGCAAGTGTTCTTTTTTTGTCTTTGTGAAATGGAAAAATTCTCATCATTTCACAACTTGTTAGTTTAAGCCTTGTAAAATAGTGATGGGTTCCCCGTTTAAGGGGAATATTTGGGTTGATCCAGCATTAAAGAAGATTGAAAAGATTTATTGGACATGTCTTGATACCGAATGAACCAAAATAAACTTTGATGGTGCCTCGAAGGGAATCTAGGGCCGAGCGATATTGGTTGTGTGGCAAGGGATGAGAGAGGAAACATCTTGAAAATGTGATCCAGGTGGATCTAGAGAAGCTCAAAAATTTTACAGTCTCAAAATCTCACAAAAGAAACATCATCAGAAAGTGATCACCAACACGGTCTTGACGCAATTTGAATGGGCTCAAAAGGAGCTCGTATGGAGAATTTATGTGTGGTCAAAGGATCAATCAAACAGGTGAATGAGGCATTAATAAAGGTGAAAAATTAATCATCTCAAATCCACAAAAAAATGATGTCAAGTCATAGTGCTCGTCGCGCTAATTCCAGAACTATATTCAATTTCTAAAATGGAGTTCGTATGTAAAAGTTGTGGCCAGTCAAAGTTGTGCAGTCAAAGGTTGACCAATGATGACATCAGCATGATGTGGAAAGGTAGGTGACATGATAGATTGATCAATAAGAATTAAACACATGGCATAGTGACATGGTAGTACCAATCAGTAAAAAGTTTATTTGGCATGGTGTACAATTGCTCCAATTGGGTGTTGACACGTGTACCAACACAATCCAATGGAATGCTACCATGTGGCCCTTAGTTGGCAAGCTTCGGCTCCGCATTTCCAAAAAACAAGTTTGATACCTCATCCTTACTAAGATGCACCTCTACCAATGCACCAAATGTGAGCACTGGGATGGCATGTGTGTTTACATTATATAAAGTAATCACCAAAAGACAAAACACACTAAAGAACGAAATGAAGTTATGTGGTTTGAACACACAACTAACAACATGCTATTTTTATTTCCCAACCAACTTTACTGGCAAATTTTTTAGGATGTTGTACGGTGGATTTTTAGTTTATCACAAGTTTATTGGCCATGTAGAAGCCTAAACCCTATCCTCATTAGCTATAAAATGTGCTCAAATTAATGTGAGCCATTTAAAAATTAGTATATCCAAAAGTACAATGGATTTAATTAGGAAAAGTGATTAAAATAGGAGATACGGGGATTATAAAAAATATTATGGTTAAACTCTAATTTTGGCATGTAAAATTGTATAAAAGGGGGTTATTTTCCTTAGTAAAGGCAACTAGCCTGGGAGGAAAATTTATACATTGGAGGATTTTGGAGATTGGAGAATTATTTCTTGGAGGAAAATTTCTTTGTGAGAAGAAAATTTGCAAGGTGTTATTACACACCAAAAATTATAAATTAAGAGAGATTGTGAGGAAATTGTATGCAGGTTATTAAAGGCTTGGATATTGTAATAAGGTGTTTGGCTTGGCAATATTAATAAAGCGGTCCCAGCATTGAGAAGCGAACCCAGAGATGTAGTCCTGATTGGACGAACTTTGTTATCAACTTGCATGTACTATCTTCTACCTTATTTTTCTTCTATCTCGTGTCTCACATTCTCCTTAATTTATTTTCGCTATTTTATTTAAGTTTAAATTCTTATTCTAATTACTTTATTTTAGTAATTAGTTAAGTTCATTAAACTTTGTAAATGTGTCCTTAATTGTAATTTCAATGGTTAAAAAGCATAGTCACACAATACTTCCTGGATCGAGAAAAATTGTAATTTGAATTAATTTACAAGTTTTATTGTAAACACTAATTACATATCAGGATGGAAGAAAAAATAATTAAGGATGATATGAACAATGTGGTGGAAGCATTAGCTGCTCTACAAGTTGTAACACTTGGTAGGAAAATGAGGATTTCAAAGTTGCATCTTGAAGGTGATTCATTAATAATAGTAGGAGCAATATTAGTGGGTTCAACGCCAACATGACATTTGCAGAAATACATTAATATTATTCAAGAAGAATTGCAATTTTTTAAAGAGTTTAAAATCACACATACCAAATGAGAAGGAAATGATGTGGCAAACACATTGTCAAAATGGGCTTTAAGTTTGGCAATTAATGAAGTGCAAGGGGAATATTTTGGCTATCTTAATCTAGTTGATGATAATTATAATGAGGTGCAGTAAAAAGGATGATGTTTCCATTAATGATTGATTGGGACAATGTGTGATGGGATGGTAGGAATGTGAGAGGAGTCTTTAAGAATAATGCTAGCGAAGAAGGCCTAGTGTCAATCTTGTCATTAATGGTTGATTGGAAAAATGTGCGATGGGATAGTAGGAATGTGTGAGGAGCATGTAAGAAGGAATGCTAGTGAAGAAGGCCCGATATAGTTTTGATTGGTGTCTTGAACATAGCAGTGTTGACACAATGACAAACACATGGAGGCTAATTTCACTCTTCTCACAACACGACAAAAACAAACTTTTTTTAAGAGGTAAATAATAGGCACCTCAATAAATTTTTGAAATGCAAGACCAAGAGGGTGACGAAGGCAGTTTCAAAGGTTTTAGGGGAGGAATTTATCACCAAAAAACATCGATATCACATCAATATGGATATCATGGGTATGATTCTTTCTTGGGGCACGACTACATATAATATATAACAACATTTAGTAAGAACTTATTAGAATAGTGTTATCCAACCCTGCGCGGTTAGATACATGTTGTAGACATGCCTTGGTTACTATATTCATACACGCAGGTCCAGATATGATGTTTCAGTCAAGTTGTGTAATTCTGTTATTGGCAGTTACAATTCTGGAAGAGTATCTATTCAGAGTCAATGTATTTAACGTGTTTCTTGAGTTGCGCCTATCTTCAGGATATGCGTGTGTATATTCATGATTAGTTATGAGTTGATGATAGTTAGCTAAAGGCGCCAAACGTGTTTCAAGAAGATTTCAAAGTTAGAGTTAATTTGGTGAGGCTGACTTAGTGAAGCGTCGTTTCTATTCAGTTTATATTTGCACGGTTGTAATTATGCTTGCGTGATTAGTAAAGCTGACAAGGATGTTATGAAGAGCTATCTTACAGGTTGCATGATCTCATACTTTGAGGAAGATACTTATAGCAAGTCATTTGTGATACGCCAAGTGTGAATGATACGAAAAGAGACAAAAAATGTATAGAGAAGAATATCTGTTGTGGTTCATTCATCAAGAGTCTATGTGAAGAAGCACTAGAAGATTACAATACATCGGAACTAATCAAGACAACAGGTCTACTCTATAGTTCATCATCAGATATAGTGCATATCTGTTCTACAGAAGGTTGTAGCCTTCACCATTGAAGCAGTGAGCTTTTGGACAATGAGTCCTCACCCCTAACAGGGTTATTTGTAAAAGACTCCTAACAGGGCCAGGCCCTTAACCAGGTCACTATAATTATTACTTTGTAAAGATCAACTCCTAACAGGGTTGCAAGATCTTCTAATAGGAATTACTATAAACAAGTATAGTTCATTGTGGGTTCTAATTCCCACTAGGGTTTTTACCATTTGGTTTTCCCGTAATCAATTGTGTGTTGTGTACTGTGTTATCTGAATGAGCATTTACTTTATTGTATTCTAAAGTTAATAAGAGAAAATAATTAAAGTTACTAATAATTGATTCACCCCCCCTCTTAGTTATCCTTTGGGACTATTCTAACAATTGGTATCAGAGCCAAGTGCCTTGAAGAAGAATCCTAATAGCTTAAGGTAGATCACATGTCTTACTTCATAAAAGAGATCCCTAAGTTTGATGGAGAAAATTATTTGGATTGGAAAAACAAAATGATAACCCATCTACAGTGTGTTGGTTTTGATATCTTTGAGATAGCCACACAAGAAGTTGTTATTCCCTCTTTAAAATATCTATCAAGAGATGATGCTACTAGTAAACAGAAGGATACATTCACAACTAATGCAGTTGCCAAAGAAGCCCTTATAAGCGCACTATCTGACGGTGAATTTTCTAAGATCAAGAAATTAGACAAGGCATACACAATATGGAAGTATTTAGAAGACATGTTTGAAGGAGATATTCAAGCAAAGAATGTACGTAGGAAGACATGGAAAAAGAAATACAATAGTCATGAGATGTTACCTGAAGAGAACATTAGAGCCTATAATCAAAGGATAAATGAAGCAGTCTCTGGAATCAGAAACAATGGGGAGAAATATCAGAAGAAGATATAATGGACAAGATGTTAACTACCTTAACATCATACTATGAAAACAAGATAAGTATTCTAGAGGAAACCATGCAATTCTCACAAGACTTCAAGAGAGAGACTTTGATCAGTAAAATCTCTACATTTGAGATATCAAGATTGAAGACTGATCCTAAAAGTGAAACAGCTTTCAAAGCCTCAGTCCATGGTAAGAAATCCTTACACATCTCAAGCCATAATGAAGAAGTTGATGAAGAATTAGAAGATATCATTGCTATGATTTATAAAAGAGAAAAGAAAGGAAAAGGAAAATATGAAGGACAACTTCCATTCAAATGTTTTTCATGCAACGAGATTGGTCACTTTGCATCTAAGTGTCCCACAAGAGTCAAGAAGTTTAGATCTGATTACAAACCTAAATATAAGAAGGAATGTTACCATGCTGAAGAAGGTGTAACTAATGAAGATTCCGGAGAGGATGAAATTGGATTCATTTCCCTTAGAGACATGGAAAATTTTCTCAAGGAAATGGACATTGCAGATGAAAAGGAAGAACAAGAGTTAGCCCTAATTTCCAAAGCAGACATCAAAACTGTTTGGATCATTGACAGTGGATGCTCTCACCATATGACACGTGACAAAGATAGATTTGTTAATTTAGAAAAATACAAAGGTGGTATGGTTAGATTTGGAGATAACACTCCTAAACCTATCATAGGCAGAGGTTCTATCACATTGGATGGAAAGAACAAGACATATGATGTTCTGTATGTTGATGGATTACATCATAACTTGCTAAGTGTTGGACATCTACTTGAAAAAGGTTATCATTTGGAGTTAAAAGACAACAAGTGCATCATTAACAACAAGGATGGAGACATGATTGCATCAGGCTCCAAAACAAAAGGTAATGTCTTTCAGCTCAATTCAGATGTAAGTTGTTTTGTTGCAAAAGTGGATGACATTTGGTTATGGCACAAGAGACTCTATCATATCAATTTTGATAACATAGTAAAGATAAGTAATGTCAAGGCAGTCAGAGACCTTCCAAGTATTGCAAGACAAGTTGAAACAATGTGCAGGGAATGTGTTATGGGAAAACATGTAAGGAGTTCCCTCAGAAGCAAGCAGAACTTAGCTGAAAACAAATTGGACCTAGTGCATACAGATTTATGTGGTCCTACCCAAACAAGATCATACTACAGAGAAAGGTATTTCATTTTGTTTGTTGATGAATTTTCAAGGATGATGTGGGTTGTGTTCTTAAAGGAGAAGTCTGAAGCCTTTGAGAAGTTCAAAATATTCAAAGCCAAAGTAGAGAATGAATCTAGATTAAAACTAAAATGTCTGAGATCAGATAGAGGAGGAGAATTCACCTTTGACCATTTTTATGACTATTATGAAGAACATAGAATTAAAAGACAGTTAAGTGCACCCAGAATCCCACAGCAGAATGACATTGCAGAAAGAAGGAACCAGGTCATACTTGATACAACGCGCACTATGTTGATTGAAGGAAAAGTTGCGCACACATATTGGAGAGATGTAGTAAATACAATAGTCTATACTATCAACATAACTCAATTGAGGCCAGGCGCAAATAAGACACCCTATGAACTTTGGTTTGGTAATGTACCTAATGTAAAGTATTTCAGAATTTTTGGCAGAAAATACTACATCAAGAGAGATGATGGTGTTGGTAAGTTTGATGCTAGAAGTGATCAAGGTATTTTCCTTGGTTGCTCTACTAAAAGCAAATCATATAGATGTTTCAATTTGATATTGAAATTACTCTTGTAAAAATTGATGAGAAGTTTATGGTTCAAGAGAGGTACTATGAATATGCACCTATGATTGAATATGAACCAAGGCCTAGCAACAAAGATACTGTTATTGAAGAAATGTTTGATTGCATTTATGTCTCATGCAATGACCTTGAATCAAGCAGAGAAGAATCATAGATTACAGAAGAAGAAGTAACACCTAAGGTTCCTAAATTCACATCTAGATACCACTCTAAAGATGATATCATTGGAGATCAGAGCAGCAATGTTTTGACTAGATCAAAAGCAAAAAGTCTATCAATGGATGAAGAGGTATGTTTACTATCACAGATTGAACCTTTAAGTGTTGAAGATGCTTGTAATGATTCTGATTGGAAGAATGCAATGAAAGAAGAATTAAATCAGATAATTAAGAATGAGACATGGGAATTGGTTCCTAGACCTAGTGACAAAAATGTGATTGGAACAAAGTGGATCTTCAGAAACAAGATGAATGAAGAAGGTACAATAGTAAGAAACAAAGCAAGATTGGTATGTAAAGGATATG
>MU224474.1:2583378-2600454 GCA_018584345.1 Thuja plicata | reverse complement strand
GAGAAGGAATAGACTACACTGATACATTTGCCCCTGTGAGTAGACTGGAAGCCATTAAATTTTTCTTGGCCTATGCAACATTCAAAGACTTTAAAGTTTATCAAATGGATGTAAAGTCAACTTTTCTAAATGGTGACTTGAAGGAAGAAGTCTACATAGAACAACCTGAAGGATTTAATCTTTCAGATAAACCAAACATGGTATACAGATTGAAGAAAGCACTCTATGGTCTTGAACAAGCCCCAAGAGCTTGGTATGAGAGACTTGATGGTTATCTTACCAAGATTGGATTCAAGAAAGGTACAGTAGATTGTAATCTATTTACAAGAGAGACACCTGATGGATTACTACTAGTTGCCATATTTGTTGATGACATTATCTTTGGAGGTAATGACAAGCTTAGTGCAGCATTTGCAAAGGAATTGCAGAATGAATTTGAAATGAGCATGATTGGTCCTATAAAATACTTTTTTGGACTAAATGTAAAGCAGACAGATAAAGGTATATTCATTAATCAGTCAAAATATGTGAAGGAAATATTGAAGACCTTCAAGATGGAAGACTGTAAGAAAGTATGCACTCCTATGATAACAGGAAGCAAGCTTTCAAAAGAAGATGATTCCATAGCAGTTGATAAGACATTGTACAAATCTATGATTGGAAAACTCATTTATCTAACTTAATCTAGACCTGACATATCTAATGCAGTTGGCATTGTTGGAAGATTTGTAGCTGAACCCAAGCAGAATCACCTAATGGAAATCAAGAGGATATTCAGATATATAAAGAGAACTATAGACTATGGTTTATGGTATCCTAAATCAGAGAATGTACAACTTCATGTGTATACAGATGCAGATTGGGTAGGTTGTATTGATGATAGGAAGAGTACTTTAGGAGGAGAAATATTTCTTGGAGATAGGTTGGTTTCTTGGATAAGCAAGAAGCAGAACTATATTTCTCAGTCAACAACAGAAGCTGAATATGTTGCAGCAACACTGAATTGTTCAACCATGGTCTGGATCAAGTAGATGGTTAAATACTTTGGTATTCAGGTTGATTATCCTATTTTTATTCACTGTGATAACACTAGCACTATTAACATGTCTAAGAACCCTATGATGTACACAAAGACAAAACACATAGAGATCAAGTACCATTTTCTAAGAGAAATGGTTACAGACAAAGAAGTGAAATTGGACTATGTGAGCACCAAAGAATAGTTGGCATATATTTTCACAAAAACTTTATCAAAAGATACTTTTGAGTATCTCAGAGAGAAGTTGGGAGTAATTCCCTCTCCTAAGTCTGATTAGAGAATACAGGAAGAACACCAGTCCTTTGTGACTGATAAATGGTTGACTACTCTACTTCTGGAGTAGTACCTATGCCTAATGGTTTATGGCGTTGTTTTCCATTGATGTCAAAGGGGGAGTATGTACTAAGGGGGAGTATATATTAATGGAACAAAAACACAGTCAGAGGAACTGCAGCAGTGTAGAGAAATCCTTGATGAGGATATTGAGAATATTGTAAAAGAAAGAGGACACCATGAACAAAGGATGTTTTTAAAATCATATGTTGCCATCAATGTCAAAGGGGGAGATTGTTCGAGATTTATTTTTGTGCAATTAATTGATTGTATGTTTGTCAATGATGACAACATATAATATACAACAACATTCTGTAAGAACTTATTAGAATAGTGTTATCCAACCTTGCGCAGTTAGATACATGTTGTAGAAATGCCTTGGTTACTATATTCATACACGCAGGTCCAGATATGATGTTTCAGTCAAGTTGTGTAATTCTATTATTGGCAGTTACAGTTTTGGAAGAGTATCTGTTTAGAGCTGATGTATTTAATGTGTTTCTTGAGTTACACCTATTGTTAGGATATGCGTGTGTATATTCATGATTTTTTATGAGTTTATGATAGTTAGCTAAAGGTGCCAAACGTGTTTCAAGAAGATTGCAAAGTTAGAGTTAATTTGGTGAGGCCGACTTAGTGAAGCATCGCATCTATTCAGTTTATATTTGTGTGGTTGTAATTATGCTTTCTTGATTAGTAAAGCCGACAAGGATGTTATGAAGAGTTGTCTTACAAGTACCATGATCTCATACTTTGAGGAAGATACTTATAGCGATTCATTTGTGATACGCTAAGTGTGAATGATATGAAAAGAGACAGAAAATGTACAGAGCAGAATATCAGTTGTGGTTCATTCATTAAGAGTCTATGTGAAGAAGCAGTAGAAGATTATAATACATTGGAACTTATCAAGACAACAGGTCTACTCTATAGTTCATCATCAGATAAAGTGCATATCTATTCTAAAGAAGGTTGTAGCCTTCACCATTGAAGTAGTGAGCTTTTGACAGTGAGTCTTGACCCCTAACAGGGTTATTTGTAAAAGACTCCTAATAGGGTTAGACCCTTAACAGGTCACTATACTTATTTCTTTGTAAAGATCAACTCCTAATAGGGTTGCAAGATCTTCTAACAGGGATTACTATAAACAAGTATAGTTCATTGTGGGTGCTAATTCCCATAGGGGTTTTTACCATTTGGTTTCCCCGTAATCAATTGTGTGTTGTGTACTGTGTTATCTGAATGAGCATTTACTTTATTGTATTCTAAATTTAATAAGAGAAAATAATTAAAGTTACTGATAACTGATTCACCCCCCCTCTCTCAGTTGTCCTTTGGGACTATTCTAACAATTGGCAGAAGATGGAGTGACAATAAAATGGGTGATGATAAAGTTAGTGGAGGATGATATGTTTCTAGGGATGGAATCCATTTTTGAACATACGGTAATTGGTATAAGTTTTGACATTTTGGAGACAATTCAAGACCCAGAGGAGGCACAACGACATGGAATTGTGCCTTTTGTTTGTTGGCCAAGCCAGGAGAACATAGATGCATATAAAAAAAAATGTTAGGGGCATGAGAAAATTTAAAATGCTCGTTAAGGGAAGAGGGTGAAAATTCCCAGGGACCTCAATGTGGAAGCACAAAGGCAAGAGACAAAAAGGGCTCATGGTCATAGGACAAGGTGCGGACATGGAAGGAGGAACAAGGTTGCTTAGGGGTAGGATAATTGTTCATGGTGGAGTTTTTTTTTTTGTGTCCAATGGCTTTTTATTTTTTTGTTGAATGGTCTGAACATCCCTATTTAGGGAGTACATAGTTGTAAAGGTGGTTTTGAGGAGGTGTCTATATAAACGAATATAATCTATATAGATGATATATTGTGTAAAGTCACTTTTTTGGTCAATCATGTAATGGTGGTCTATAAAGGGGGGTGATTGTTGATTTTATAAAGATTTTTTTAAAAGTATAAGCCGAATCGCATAAGACTGTGAGGGTGGTAGGGGTTGATGAATGACTACAATAGTTTTTTCTGGTTGGTGGGTTAGGGTTTTTGGTATACCGTAGTTTCAAAATAATTATTTTAAAAGATGTACTTACTTTATTACTATTAATAAACTATACAAAATTTATCGATAAAAAAAAAAAGAAATAGTGATGGGTTTGCTATTTCGCAGTTCCTCTTTTCAGTTTTTCTAAAATAGTGAAATGCACATGTATTAAGGTGTTATGACATTTTAAGTTTAGAAAATCTTCAATAACATCATTCCTTGGGAGTTATTCATGGAAATTTGTTACCAACTTATGTTGAACATTCTGATATGCTATTTGACTTTATGTTAGTTGAAATTTCTCAAGAAAAATTTGGTAGCTTCATCCTTTGTGAAGATTAAATACAAAAGCTTGGTGATGACCTGTGAAGGGTGACAGGCGGAATGGATAATTTAGAAAAAAACAATATTTTTTTCCAAAATTTGGAGTTTCCAAGAACTCTTTTGGGATCAAATCATATAAATCTCATGATGACTTATGGAAAATGTTTTGATATAATTTTTGATCACTTGTGGGTTGAAATTTGTAAGAAAACTTATGTAGCTTCAAGCTTTGTAAAAGTCTCTCCCTACTTGATCAAATACAAAAGCTTAGTGATGATTTGTGAGGGGTGACAGGGGAATGACTACTCAAGATACTTCAAATTTAAAGTTTTCTAAAAATGTAAAAGGCTCCAACAGGGTTTAAATGATTTTTTTTGGTTGGTAATAGGTATGTTATTGATATTTAAAAGAAAGTTACATTGAAATTACATATCAGTCTTTTTCTACAAGACCTATACTTGCTACACACCCCCATAGGAATATTCTAAACTTCCTTTTACAAAATACTGTCATCCCCTTTCGAAGAGGGCATTTTTTATTCTTCCTACTATCATCTCCAAGAATATCCCTTTCAAACAGGGCCTTTGTTATTCCTCCTACTTCCTTTGTGCTCTCCTGAATTTCTAGTCCTCGAGCCACAAAGATTGAGATAACATCCAAATTTGTTTGGTGTTTTATCTTCCTTTCTTGAAATTGCATGCCAATGACTTTCATCACTCTATCTATCATTCCTTCTAACTTAATCTTTAGCAAACCTTTCACTCTGTCTATCCTCACTGGACCTTGAAAGGATCTCATTTGTTTATCTTAATCTAGGCTGAATGATGCCTCCATTCTTTGTGACTAAGTGAAAACCTTCCTTCCTCAGTACTTCGACTCCATAAATTGACCTATATTTTTCTAATTTAGATGCTTGGATACTATTTTGCAATATTTAATAAGTGTTGCGGCTTTAATGCTTCCCAAGCATGTTTTCCTTCATTTGTGTAAGCTTTCTTTTCCTCCGTCCCTTCCCACAACCTGACTATAAAGTCTACAATTTAATCAATGCTTCATCCTTTTTGGGATCGACTTGACATCATTAATTCCTTTCACAACCGATGCGGCTCCGTCAGCAGTCCTTTCCATACTCTCCAAATAACTTTTCCATTGTCATGCAACTTTTCCACCATCATTATGAATAATGGGACTCAAGCATTCATATTACAACACCTTCTACTCAATGCACCATTGTAGACTTAGAATATTTCTTAGTTAAAACCTTTCCAATTTGGTGAAATCTTCATATGAAACTATGTCGGCCTTTTCAAATGATATAGCCCAATTTGCAAGCTTGTCTACTTATTTATTTCCTTCTCTTAATGTTTGACTGATTTAAAGTTTCTAAATTTATTTAGATTACACCCCACTTATCTTTAGATGTTATGTATATACCAATTTTGTGAATGCACCAGCTTAATTGCTTCCACAATCACTTTTGAATCACCTTCAATGTGAATTTTCTCTACCCTCATCAAATTCCCTAATTGAACTGCCAGCAAGGATGGCTATGCCTCTGCCACATTGTTAGTCCCTTCTGCTATCTTTTTAGTTGTAATTGCCAAGACATCTCCTTTCCAATTTTTGGCAATAGTCCCAAACCCTGAGACCCCTGGATTCCCTTTTGGGGATCCATCAAAGTTTATCTTTATCCAACCTAGATCCAGGGGGATCCACTCTACATTATCCCGACATGTTTTCACATTACTAGTTTGGCCTCCATCATTCCTATATCTAATTTTGATCCCTGGTCATTGTCTATGGATTTGTCTATCCCATGATGAAAATACAGTGTTTGCATTCAATTTACTAATCGCTGAGCTCATTACTTCATCTATTGTTGTGTTAATCATGTTCATGATCCTTTCTTTAGATTTTGAAACATCTTGAAAGATTCTTCGATTACGTTCCTTTAAAAATTCCCAAATAATCAGTGATGGACAAACAATCCACAATTTGGATAACGCTGATTTTTGAAAGTGGACCTTCCAACCTTTGAATATTTCTGCTAAAGAATTTGGCATGGGGCTAATTAGGTTCAATTTTAATCTTACTATTTCCCAACATTTCTGAGCTACTTAACATTGAACAAGAAGATGGTCCACATCTTCCCTCTCATGCCTGCATAAAGGGCACCAAGTTGGTCCCACAAAACCATACTACTTTTTACGTTCCCCTATCAAAATATTTCTTTCAATGGCTATCCATGCAAAAGCTCCAACTTTCTATGTACAATCCTTATCCCAGCACAGTTGATATGGCCATTCTTCATTTACCTCCTCATTAGCCAGCATTTGATACCCCAGCTTGGCCGAGTAATTTCCACTCTTAGCCACACACCATATAATACTATCATTTTCCTCAAATAAAGTAAGGGATCTTTCAATAAATATACTTCTTAGCAAGTCACCAAGTTCCTCATTAAGGCATGTAATAGAAACCTCTTTCCAACACCATTGTTGCCCCAATGGGCCTGTGTGTAACTCCATATAATCCATGCCCTTTTCACCCCACACATCTTTCATACTAATGATTAGATTATGCAAATTTTCCCTCTTTGAGAGAGCCAACTTTCTATTCCAGGATTCATACCAGAAGGAGGCATCTCGTCCATCCCCAATCTGCCAAGACAGGTGATCACAAATTACATGCCTACATTTTAAAATAAAATTCCAAATAACTAAACCTTTTGGGGGATCCCAGACTATTAGAATATGTTTATCCTCTATCGAGTCTAGATATTTCACCTTAAGGATTCACACCCACAACTGAGATGGTTTTGAATAAATATCCCATACTATTTCTTCCCCTGAGACATTATTAATCAAATGCCATTTTCGAAGACTTGCTCCCCTATTCTTTTGAGATTTAAAAATAGTATCCCAATCCACTGGTGGTATTTTTTCATCCTCATGTCCACCATTCCATAAGAACTTTCTCATTTGTTGTTAAATGTAATTGAATACTTTGATTGAAATCTTTAAACAACTCACAGAATAAATAGGAATTGTAGAAATGACCGAGTGTAACATAAGAATCTACCCTGCATAAGTGAGCCACTTACCTTTGCAACTCTCCATCTTTTCCATACAACTATTAATGAGATCTTTCCATAGATTAGACTTTGATGCACCTTCAAATAATGGGATCCCCAGATATTTGTTGGGAAGAGAGCCTTCCTTCATTCCCAAAATTTGATAGACATGTTGTTGTATACGAGGAGAGGTGTTAAAGAAGAAAATCTCAGATTTAGCCCAGTTAATGAATTGCCCAGATGCAATGCTATAAGCTACAAGAGTTGATTTAATAATCTTTTCTTCCTGATCCCCCATAAGATAAGTGTCATCGACAAACTATAAATGAGTTACTGGATCTAATCCCCTTGTAACCATGATTACCTTCTAGGAACCCGACCCACCTTCTCGATTGATTGTTCTACCTAGGTATTCCATGAGGATAATGAAAAGAAATGGAGAGAGAGGATCACCTTGACAAATACCAAAGGTAGTTTCAAAGAAACCTTGAGGGATACCATTAACAATAATGGAGAAACATGAGGGAGAAATGCAATTAAACACCCAATCACACCAAAGCTTATCAAACCCAAATTTCCTCAAAACTGTCATTAGGAAGTTTCTATTAACATTATCATAGGCTTTCTTAATGTCCAATTTGATCATCATACTCACCTCTTTACCCAGATTAATAGAGTGTATTGCTTCATGAAAAATAATAATTCCTTCATAAATAGATCTTCCTGGTGCGAACCCACTCTCTTCCTCTGAGATAATAGAAGATAACCTAGATTTTAGTCTATTTGCTATAACTTTTTCTATCACCTTCTAGATAGTGTTACATAGGGAAATTGACCTAAAATCATCAAAGGATTCTTTCTTTCCCTTTTTTGGAATCAAGGATAAAAAGGTATTATTAAAATCTTTGAAGATAAATCCACCTTTTATGGATTCATCCACCACCTAACATAAGTCTTTGCTAATTATGTGCCAAGCTTTTTGAAAGAAAAAAGCTGGAAAACCATCAAGTCCTGGCGCCCTATCACTCCCCATACTGAAAAGAGCATTTTTAACCTCTTTCTTTGTTACAATTTTCATCAGCATACTATTTTGTTCCCTAGAAACAACCTGAGGAATAACCTCCAAAAATCTATGATCTTCACAATATGTTCTAATGTTCTTAGCAAATATTGAAGAGAAATAGTTTACCGCTTCCCCAATAATCTGATTAGGTTTAGCTAGTTTATTACCTTGGTTATCCTTTATAGAGAAAATCTTATTCAAAGAACGTCTACCTTTAACAGAGTTATGGAAAAAAATTTGTATTTCTATCTCCATCGCGTAGCCATAATTCCCTAGATTTTTGTCTCCAAAACATTTCCTCCCGATTTAACACCTCATTGTATTTCTTTTTCAACTACACTTCCTGAATTAAAATATTATTATCCATTCCCCCTTTAGCTATAATCTCATTTAGATCAGCTAAATCAAACTCCAAATTAAATTTTTCAACAAAGATGTTTTTAAAAACCTCTATATTCCAAACTTTTAAATTCTCTTTCAAGAATCGTAACTGTTTGAAAAACAAAAAAACATAGTTACCAGTATGTCAAGGGGCTATTTTCCACCATAACACTGTGAGATCCATGAATCCATTTCTACTTAGCCATATTTTTTCAAACTGAAAGGGGGGGCTCTTTCAAGAGTTGTATCTTCAAGCACCTGTAGACAAATAGGAAAGTGATCTGACACTGTAATAGGAAATATTTCAGCTTGGAAAAGCCAATTTATGTCTTCCCAAGATCCTCCCAAAAGGAATCTATCCAATTTTTCAGAAATATTACAGAAACATTGTCTTCTATTTGTCCAAGTGAAGTCACCATTTTTAAAAAAGACATCTTGTAATTCATTTAGAGATACGAAATCAGAAAAGCCTTTTTTGCTTTGATTGATCCAACCTTTCCCTCCCAATTTCTCAGCTAGGGAGAGAATTGAATTAAAATCTCCACCCAACATAAATAATTTATCTTTAATTTTATTTATGTTGCAAGAAAGAGAAGCCCACAGATTTTGTTTCAGAGCTTGATTGCGAGGCCCATAAATGTTAAAAGCAAATAACACCACCTTGAGTTGAAAGCAGAATACATTCACTAATTTCCAATTGCTACCTTCATCCACTAAACTAACCTTCATCACAACATCTTTCCAAAGAATACCTAAACCTCTAGAGGCACCTTCCACCTCTGAGAAGAGACTTCCCCATGTTCTAAACTTTCTTATAAACTACAACTTCCCTATGCCACTCAACTTTGTTTCTTGAAAAAATACTAGATCAGGTTGGGCTTGATCAAGACATCGTTTGACCAAACACCATTTGTCAGAGGCATTGCAGCCCTTGACATTTTATGAAAGGAGCTTCATGGCTTGCAGGAAGAGGGATAGACTCTTCCCTATCTCATCAGTTTTGCATGGTCTGCTGCATTACCATCAATTGTGAGTTTCGCCTTTGTAGATTTGGGACCTCTCTTTTTCTTTTCTCTGATATTTCGCTTTTGAAACAATGACTAAATTTGACTTATTGTCCTTGTTAGGATTAAAAAAGATAGAATTAACAATTACATGCAGAAATATAACCAATATCAGAGAATAATAATCCAAAATAGAAGAGAACATAAGACACAAAGATTTAATGTGGTTCACCCAATCCTTGGGCTACGTCTACCAAAAAACAAGTCCACTCTTTCTATTATCCAGTGATTACAATCTGATTTCAAGTGCAATCTATTACAACTCAATAATTTTGCAAGAAAACATACAACATAATAATGAAACCCTAACCCTAAGCCAATTTATACAATCTTTATGCCACTTTTGGGTTAGAACATGTCGGTCCAAAATATGGTCAAAAATAACCCCTGAACCCCATGCATTACAGAAAGGTAAAACACTTTCTTGGATAATACATTCATGATCAGTCACCATAATATAACAATCTCCCACTTGGGGACTAACCAGACTCCACATAAACCAATAATTCTCCCACTTGGAGACTGATCCTATAGCTAAAACACTACCCTGTTAAGCTCCCACTGGACTATGTTGTTCTGTTAGTCTATTCAATCTAGAAGACCAACTAAAGCTAAACAAGAATTTAGCTTCTCACTCATCACAACCTTTGTAAACATATCTGCTGGATTATCATCTTTGTGTATCTTTTCTAGCTTTAACTTCCCATCATCCAAAACTAACCGAATGAAATGATACCTCAACTGTATGTGATTTATCTTCGAGTGCAAAGAAGAATTCTTCACAATATGAATGGAATTATGACTGTCTGAATACAGATAGTTATCCATCTGTGGATGTCCCAATTATTCCATGAAGAATTTAAGCCATATCATCTCCTTGGTTGCCTCTGTAGTAGCAACATACTCTACCTCTGTAGTAGATAAAGCATTCACCTTTTGTAACCGAGAAATCCAACTCACTATTGTCCCACCAAAAGTAAATACACAACCTGTAGTACTCCGCTTGGTATCTATATCTCCTGCCAAATATGAGTCAACATAGCCACCAACAATAGTAGTAGAGCCCCCAAAGTGTAAACACTTGTTAGATGTACCTCTCAAATATTTGAGAATCCATTTGACTGCATTCCAATGCTCAATCCCAGGGTGACTCCTATACCTGCTAACAACTCCTACTACATGTGCAATGTCTAGCCTAGTACATACCATAGCATACATTAAGCTCCCTTCAGCTGAATCATAAGGTACCTTGGACATTTTAGCCTCCTCTTATGGTGTTTAAGGACACATCCCCTTTGTTAATTTCAAATGACCAGGAAAAGGTGTAGTGACAACTTTGGTATCCTTCATAGAGAATCTCTGCAACACCTTTTCAACATAATCAAACTGAGATAGAGTTAATTTTTGTTATTCCTATCTCTGCAAATTTTCATGCCAAGGATTTGTTTTGCTGCTCCCAAATCCTTCATAGAAAAAGATTTTGCTAATTGTTGTTTCAACGACTTAATGTGATCCATGTTAGACCCAGCTACAAGCATATCATCAACATATAAACATGGAATAATGTAGCTATCCTCATTTAATCTCTTGAAATAAACACAATGGTCAGAATTACATCTGGTGTATCCATTCTCATTCATAAAAGTGTCAAACTTAATATACCATTGCCGAGGTGCTTGCTTCAAGCCATGTAAACTTTTCTACAATCTGAACACTAAACTCTCCTTGCCCTTGACCTCGAATCCCTGTGGCTGTGCCATATATATTTCTTCATTCAAATCACCATGAAGAAAAGTTGTTTTAACATCAAGCTGCTCTAAATGAAAATCTTCAGTAGCCACAATAATTAAAACAATACAAATAGAAGTCATTTTAACAACTGGAAAAAATATCTCATCAAAATCAATACCATGTTTCTGTGCAAATCCTTTTACGACTAATCTGGATTTAAATCTTTTCTTACCTCAATCTTCTTCTTTTAGCTTGTAAACCCATTTATTGTGTAAATCCCATTTACCTACAGGTAACTTACATAAATCCCAAGTCTGATTTTTTAGCAAGGAGTCCATTTCTTCTGTCATTGAAGACTCCCACTGAAGCTTTGTATCCACCTACATAGCTTCATTATAATATTCAGGTTCACCGACATCAGTTAATAAAATAGAATACAAAGAAGGTGAAAATATATCTGGAGGTCTGCTTAGCCTTGTTGACTGTCTAACATTCTCTGGGGTGTGTGGTATTTGTTGTTTTTGTTGTTGCGGAGCATAAGGAATTACTGGAACATTATCTTTTGGAGTATCATCCAACTCTACATAATCAGTGTCTTTCTTCTCATGCTGTCGCAACAAATCTTTGTACAAAATTTTCTCATTGAATATGACATCCCTTCTTCTTACAATTTTATGATTTTCAAAATCAAAAATTCTATAGCCAAATTCATCAATGTCATATCCAACAAATACACATTTCTTTGATTTTGCTTCCAGCTTGGTTCTATTTTCAAAATCTATATGTGCAAATGCTTCACAACTGAAGGTTCTGAGAAAAGAATAACTTACTTTCTTACCAGTCCATGCTTCCTCTGGAATACCACAACCCAAAGGAGTAGAGGGACCTCTGTTAATTAAATAAACAATATTATTTACAGCCTCTACCCACATGTTTAAGGGGATCCCAACATGAAATCTCATAGTCCTTGCACGCTCCATTATTGTCCTGTTCATGCGTTCAACCAATCCATTTTCTTATGGAGTTCTTGGAACCATTTTATGCCTACAAATACCATTAGTGGAACAATAATCTTCAAAATATTTTCTGCAATACTCACCACCGTTATTAGATCTGAGACATTTTAATCTTTTTCCAGTCTCATTTTCAACCAAGCTTTTCCATTTTTTAAAAGTTTCAAATACTTCAGATTTCTGCCTAAGGAAATAAATCCATACTTTTCTAGTTGCATCATCAATTAAAGTAACATAATACAGAGATCCACCAAGGGAAGAAACATGATTCGGACCCCATACATCTGTACACGCTAGCTCTAATTTATCATCTTTATTTTCCTTCCCACCCTTCAAGAAACTGACTCTCTTTTGTTTCCCATACACAAAACTTTCACAGAAATCCAAATTCACACATTTCAGACTTGGTAAAATGTTCTTTTAATGAAGTAATTTCATACCTTTCTCACTCATGTGCCCAAGTCTGTTGTTCCACGGTATTTTTTTGGTATCCACAATGACTCTTTCATTTTCTACCTGCTCAACTGCAACAATTGTTCTTGAAAATTCACTTTTCTCTATAACATTTAAAGTAGAAGGAACAACATTACCTGTACAAAGATATAAGGTTCCTACTTTCACACCTTTTTCTACTACTAAGGAACCTTTTGAAACCTTCCAATTTTTATCATTAAAAGTAATTATGCAACCTTCATCACCTAGTTGCCCTGTTGAAATTAAATTTCTACTCAGCCTTGGAACATGTCTTACCTCTTGTAGTAGCCAATGATTCCCATTATGAAACTTAATCTTCATTCTTCCCTTCCTAACAATTTGACAGGCTTCATTATCTCCCAAATAAACTTGCCCAGAATCACCTTGTACATAATCAATAAAATAATTCACATGAGGTGTAGCATGAAAGGAAGCCCCTGAATCTAGAACCCATGAATCATCAACATTCTCAAGGGAAAGAATCAAAATATCATCTTCAGATTTAGTACTTTCCACATGTGCCTCCTTATTTCCTTCATGTTTGTCTCCTTCTTTATTCTTTCGAGACCAGCAATCTTTCTTCTTATGACCCGATTTTCCATAGTACCAGTAGTCACTAGGTCCTCTTGATTGAGACATCTTTCCCTTTGACTTCCCGCATGATTTCCCATGATTTCTAGAGTTGTTTCCTCTATCTCTATTTCTACCTCTGCTTTATGCATTTAGAACACTACCTGATGTAGATGCGCCTGAGATTTTTATATGAATATACTCACTCAGAATAAAACCAACAAAATCATCAAATTTTAGGGTATTCGTATTAGAAACAGAGTTACTAACATCATTATCAAACCATTCCATCTTTCTGGCAAAGAACACAGAATCAAAAAGAGCCCTAATTTCTTCATCAAAATTTATACTCACAGAAGATAACTGACTAGTAACTGTGTTAAACTCATTTAAATGATCAGCCACTGACCCACCTTCTACCATCTTCATATTAAATAAATGCTTCATAAGAAATACCTTATTCAAAGTGGAAGGATTTTCATACAACTTTTCTAGGGCTTCCATCAAATCTTTAGTTGTCTTTGCTTTGGTAATATTAAACGCCAACAATTGTGCCAGGCATAAGCGAATGCTACCCAATACCTTTCTATATAGAATATCCCAATTCTCTTGAGAAATAGCTACCTCTTTCTTGGTCACTCCTTCCAATGGTTGCCATAAGTCCTTCTGATAGAGATAGTCCTCCATCTACATTTTCCATAACTAAAAGTTCTATCCATTAAAATTCTCAACCTTCAATCTACCCTCATCTTCCATTGCTCCCACTCAACCATGAGACTCCCGCTAAACCATGAGATATTCCTATAGAGGATGACTGAAGAAAACCTCACTCTGATACCACTTGTTAGGATTAAACAAGACAAAAATAACAATTACATGTAGAAATATAACCAATATTAGAGAATAATAATCCACCAAACAACAAGTCTACTCTTTCTATTATCCAGTGATTACAATCTGATTGCAAGCACAATCCCTTACAGCTCAATATCACCGCAAGAAAACATACAACATAATAATGAAACATACCACACATTGCAGAAAGGTAAAACACTTTCCTAGATAATACATTCCTGATCAGTCACCACAATATAAAAGTCCTTTTCTCAAGGATATCCATCTAATCTTGCATTCCTAAGTCTTCATTTCCTACCCCTTCTTCTTGAGATTCATATTCAGATTTGGTGTTCCAATCATTACCTTCATTATCTTGTAAATCCTCCATTGATTTTTCCAAGTTTCTTATGGGAGAAATTTGGATGTCTTTGCAGAAATCTTGGATTTCATTGTCACCTTCCACTTAGCCATACAAAAGATGTGCATGTCTAAAGATAAATCCTATCCACAACCATTATTTTTTTATGTTTAGAAGTGTTTAGAGCCTCATTCAGTGAATCGGGCTCAATAAGGGTTTGCCCATCTAAATCTTCTCTATTTTGAACCAACACTTCATCCTGACCTATTGCATCCTTTTGAGGAAAGAAAGGTGTCTCCTTCACTACTTGAGTGGAGACTTGACTATCAGTATCTAATTTTTGGGATGTAGAAACTAGTTCCCCTATTCTCCTGTGCTTTTCTTGGTCATCTTCCAGACTATTTTCTTTCTGTGGTCTGCTCCAGTGCACTATTTTCCTATTCTAGATCATTTCTTCCTCAAAATGAATAGACCAAGGAGGGGAAAGAGTTTTTTGCTCTTCCATTTCTTTGATCCATTCCACATTTTTATTGACTTCCAATTCTTTACCTTTCAAACGATCTTTCTCCCCCGCTACTTCACTGTTAGCCTTATCTACCTTAATCTTAGCCTCCATTCCCCTTTTGCTAAACCTAGGATGACATAGTTAGGAATCTGATAGCATTTTTGTATTTTTACCAACACCTTTGAGAATATGTAAAAGTCATTTTCATCCACAACTTCTTCTGATTGTAAATCGGATCCCAAACTATTTCCAATCATCTTTAGAGTCTCTTCATCTTTGTATTCCCATGACAAATCTTTTAATTTCAACCATACATCTATCTCTTCTAATTTCTTTGCATCTAGGTTAAAATTAGGTTTCCAATCACAGACATAAATACCTTTCCCTTCCAAAATATACGAGCCCCTTTCAAAATTCATTCCTTATCCAGTTTGGAAGGGCATAAGACTAAAATGAATTCATTTATTGGGGTTTTTATCTCCAAATTCTCCCCCCAATGTTTAGCCATCCACCTCTGCATTTTTGTGATTGACGTCCATGGGCCCATCCATTTCATAAAGAAATTTGTCTCTTGTAACTGATTAACTGAATCATTCCATTGAGATTTATGGATTAATAAAGAGGAATCCCTAATAATCTCTGCACTATCTACATGTTTTTTGATATCTTGGTTTACTGCCATCTCCTTTGTGTTGGATGGAGCATTACCTTGCTCTTTAGGACGCTAGAATTTCTCTTCAATCTGTTGGAAGTTGAAAGACTTCAGTTGATGGAGATGCTCACCATTTATCCATGGAAAGGGTCCTCTATTCTACCTTCTCCCACCATCCCTTTTTCCACTGGGAACTTGGGACGATCCTGTCGAGGAGGGTTCCAACTTGCTCGTCCACGCTGCATAACCCTATAGTCAAAATAATCGAGTTTACGCTTGCTAAAGGGCCAATGTTCATGTCCAAATGTTTTAGACATGGAGACTTCATCGCTATGACTACTCCTTATCCCATTTCTACTTATTGTATTCGCAGACCACCATTGTTGGGGTGCCCACCATGGATGTTGCCCTAGCCATTGTCACCTCTCATAGCCATTGTCGCTCTCCATTTGCTCGTTGGGTTAAAATACTTTGAATGGATAACAATGATTTAAATATAGATATAAATATAAATAGGTATGAAAATGGTAAAGAAAAAATTGAGACATTTAATATCTGGGTGTTTTTAATTCGGGCTGTGTATTGGGAGGGGATGACAAGAAAGGATCGTAGGACAATATTTTTTTCAAAATAGTGGGATTCTTTAGTATTCCATGAACACATGTGCTATAACCTATGTTCACTAAGTGAATCCCCCATGGTATTTTATTTTTCTTCTTCTTATACACTTTGCACAAAATTTCCTCCCCTGATTTACAAATTAGTTTTCCAAACAAAAAAGGTCAAAATTTCTTAAAACCAATACGAACTTCAATTAAAAACCCAAAAAAACCCTCTAATTTTAAGTATGAAAACCCTTTCCAATCCTCCGATTTAATTGTACCATGAAGAAGATACATACCAGCAAAAAAGAAAATTTCTCTCTATTAGGGTTAATCTAACAAATTTCTTCTTTTAGCCTTTCTTCAGCGTGTCTAGGTTTCTTGCCTCGTGTTCTCCTTGGATGTGCTATCCCACCCTACAACAACAAATTTCCCTCTTTTATTGCCTCAATTTATTCTTTTCACTCCCCTCCTATTTCTCTTTAAGTCACTGTCTCAAAATCTCAAACAAAGAGTTCATAACATGACATATGAATAAGGTCTTTTAGGTATTTAAGTGTTCATAAGACGACAAATTTTTTCCTTGTTTTCTTCGCTTATCACATTTTATTAACCACGCAGTTAACTAAAAAAAGAACTATCTATCATGAAGTTAAGTGGAGTCATCTATCTTGACGTTAACTATGCAATTAAGTGAAAAAACACTTGTTACTAAGTCTGTAGCAATTAATTTTCTATTTTCCAGTGCCCCCAAGATATTATTTTCTGACAATTTATTTATAATCATTGTTTGTCTCTATTTGTCTGTGTTCAACCCAAAATTGAATCCATTTTCATGAGACCTGCACCCCATGGATGGCCATGCATGATACAATATGCCTTTTGTCCATATACAATGTCATTTTTTGCATCAGGATAGATGACTCCTATATATATATATACACACATATATATATATATATATATATATATATATATACATACATACATACATACATATACA
>MU224474.1:2532365-2582885 GCA_018584345.1 Thuja plicata | reverse complement strand
TATACATACATATATATACATACATACATACATACATATATATATATATATATATATATATATATACATATATATATGTGTGTGTGTGTGTGTGTGTTTGTGTGTGTGTGGATGTATGTATGTATATTCTTTCAACGACAATGAACATTCAATGCTTGCATCTAGACGAGACCTAGGAGGGTTATCTACATCTATAAAACTTTTGGGATGCAGATGGAATGGTACAAGGATGAAGGTGAGTCACCACTCACCTTAAAGTGTAGCATGACATGACATCATGTTGGGACAAACCGTAATAGATTACAACTAAAATAAATAGAAACTAAGAGTGCAGTATGCATTGAACATCACATTGCACTTAGGTGGACAAGTACAAGGAGTTCTATGCTTGTTGAGACAAGATTTAATAATAAATAAAAATAAAATTAAGATACAACACAATACAAGATAAGACCCTCATATTTTAAATATGAAAACCCTCTTCAATCCTCTGATTTAATTATACCGTGAAGAAGATACATACCAAAAAAAAAATTCTCGCTATAAGGGTTAATCCAACTATTTTTTTCTCGGAGATTTTCTTTGGCACATCTAGTTTTATTGACCTTGGTTCCTTAGATGTGTTATCCCACCCCACAACAAAAATTTTCCCTCTTTTATTGCCTTGATTTCTTATTTTCTCTCCTCTCCCATTTCTCCTCAAGCCACCGTCTCAAAATCGCACACAAAGAGCTCATAACACGACATATGAATGAGGTCTTTTAGGTATTTAAGTGTTCATAACATGACATGCTTTTTCCTTATTTTCTTCCCTTCTAACGCTTTATTAACTACACGGTTAACTAAAAAAAGTGCTAGCTATGATGCAGTTAAGTGGAGTCATCTATCCTAATGCTAATCACATGATTAAGTGAAAAATAACTTGTTTTTAAGTCTCCCACCATTAAGTCTTCCTATTTTTCAGCACCTCCAAGATATTATTTTCCAACAATCTGTTTCCAACTATTTTTTTTGTCTTTGTTTGTCTCTGTTTGACCCAAAATTGAATCCATTTTAATGAGACCCATACCCTCTGGATGCCCATGCATGATACAAGATTACTTTTGTCCATATACCATGTCATTTTTTCATTAGGATAGATGACTCCTAAATATATAGATTCCTAGATCTAAAGGTCTTTATGACTGATTTCCTGCATCTTTCGTGTTCTTTCCCTGAGACTTTGCACATTGCCCAAGCCCTGGATTCACTTTGAAATTAACCCTTCTAGGACTACGCCGACCCAAGTTGACCTTGTCATTGGGGGTTGGTTTTAAGTGGGTTCCAGGCCCAATGCAGGGGTGTTTTATTTCTCCATCTCAATGTTTTCGACATGACATTTCTAATTCTCTAAATGAGTATAAAAGGGTATCTTCTCCTCTCATTTTGAAATCCAATATTTATGTAAAGATACCTACATGATATAAAATTATAGAGCTATAAATTGTTCAAGTGCAAGAAATCAAGAATTCAAGATGTGCAATTAAGGTGGTGGATTCAAGATTTGAAGGCAAGCATATCATTGAAGATATCCAAGTCTCCAAGTCTTCTTACATTCATGTAAAGGAAATATTATCTCCCTGATGAAATTTTATCTCCCATGGTGGCCTAGTGGAGGAATTCTCAAGCAAGCAAGAATATCCATTCCTCTTCTCCATTCATGATTTTCAGCATACACTCATTGAAGATCTAGGATTGGAAAGTGTATAGATCCATTGCATTTGTGAAGGAATCCTTCATTCTAAAACATCTTCCAAGAATAGAAGAATCCTTTTAGAGTTGACTGATTTCTACATCCATCCATGAGGCTTTTACATGCAAGGTAAATCTGTCATTTATCTTGTTTATGAAAATTCCTTATTTCATTTTAAGGTTGATTCCTATACAAGGGCTTGACCAAGGCAATCCCCTTTCCACAACACTTTCCCCTTTTTCCTTGTGTGCAAGAACAATTTTTTTAGGTTTCAGATCCAAAATTATAGAGTTGCACAACCTGTGACTAATCTGCTACCTATTTCACTAGTTTTTGAGTCTATAGGACAAGGCCAAATTTGTGGGACTAGGTCCAATTGAGTTGTAATTGTCCTTTGGATTGGAAAATAATCAATAATTACATGTTTGAGAGTTCCAGATCCATAATAGTTTCCAGTTCTGACATATTTGCGATAGTCATTTCTAGATTCAAAGTTTGCTCCTCCTATCCTTGCTTTCAAGGTGAGTTCATTATTCTTCTTTTCATCTTGCATTTCCTTTTATACATCAGATATGATATCATATTTAGTTAGTTGTCATTTCATTTATCATAGTTTGTATTCATTTCATAATCTTGCATATCAATGTACATATCATATACATCTTAACAATAAAGGAGTTTGTCTTCATACTCCATCTTAAAATCTAGACCTAGCATTACCATCTCTTCATCATTTTGGGATTTTATAATCTGATTTAGGTTTGAGGGTGAAGTCTTTGGAGGTATTCCTAATGTAACATGGGATATCCCAAATCATCCAACATTTGATTTGGTAAACCAGACTTAGTGCATTTCCATTCTGATTTTGGTGTTAAATTCCCCTTTTTTGCATATAGATCTCTTTCATATGCATGCTAGTTAGATCATATCCTTTTTTGTATGCATTTTTTTAATCAAAATTTAGATTACATCATAATTTATATGCTTAAATTTGATAAAAAATTTCTTGGAGTGCATATTTATTTTAAATTGCATTGAATTTCTCTCTCCCTTCATTCCCTTGTGCATGTGGTTTATCACTTTGAGTCCAGCCTATAGTATTCTGGTTAAAAGAAGCTTTATACTTATGGGTTCCTTTGATCAGGAACCCTCCTTATTTCCTAGGAATCTTGATGAGAAAAACATGCATCTTAGTGATCTCAATCCTACCATGGAGAATAACTCTTCTCATTCTTCACATCATTGAAGACATTATTTTTTCCATTAGTATGCAAAGGGAAAACAGTTTATGAACCATCGATAACACCTACACCGAAAGACAAGCTTTCAGTAAAAACCAAAAGTACAGATAAAAAAAGTCACTGAAAGTGTTAAGTTCAAGAGAAACCCGACAAGACAGATCACAAGAGAAACCTGACACAGTTTACATAGTTCAACCCAAAAATGTTGAAGTGTAAACTAACAGAGTAGAAATGCAGAGGAACCTAACAGAGCAAGAGAACCTGACGAACAATTCAAAGAAGGAACACCGACAGACTGACAACAAAGCAACCCGAGCATCAGTCACTGAAAGTCAGTTAAATACTAAGAAATTTGGATCTGACTTCCACATCAGATAAAACACTTATGTTTTATATTTTGCATTTTGATTTGATTTAAAACCATTTCTTAAAGGACAAACAATGTAATTGTAATTATTTTAATCGGTCTAACTGATTGAAAACATGAAAAATAGGATATCAAGGTCAAGTTGTAAACCTTGTATCAAAGAGTTATCTTATTAATATGTGAAATTTAATTAGATCAATCTATTGTATCAAAAATGTGTAATCATTCATTTCATATGGATGTGAGGATGATAGTAGCCAAGGAGCACATCTATGGATCAGAATAAGAGTTTCAAGCAAGAACAACAAAAGATGAATTAGGTTATCAAGAACCAGATTCAAGGCTACCGAGCAACAAAGGTATTAATAAATCACATTAGGTGATACATTATACATGTGAATTTAATGGATCTATATTCAACAATTATAGATTGCACATACTCAGGTCACTGGATATTTTTCTCTACATTCTAACAAGTGTAGCAAATAGAAGAAATCCTTTCAAGAAAGGTGGATTTAACAATCCTTTGTCAATCTCTTAGCCGAGTGCACACTAAATAATTTTACTAAAGCTATTAACAAAGTATACCTTAACCAGTCTCTACATAATACTCCTAACATGGTAGATCATCAGAAGTGATCAAATTTTAAGTCTTAACCGGCCCTTCCCTTATGTAGATAGTGAAGCTTTGTGGGTTTCATCCCCACCGCAGTTTTTACCTTCTAACAGGGGTTTTCTGTGTTACCAAATCTTGTGTCATGTGTGTATACATTTCATGAATTTTTATATGAATGTTTTACATGCTAATTAGTTTATAAATTGATGTTACATACACAAAGATAGAATAATAGATATGAATGGTAATACAATTGATTACTAAAGGATAAAGGGTTACGTGATCAAATTTTTGAGGGTACTGATTCACCCCTCCCCTCTTAGTACACCATTTCATTATTACCAACAATTGGTATCAGAGCTAGAACTCTTATTTGGAAAATCTTAAAGACTTAAGAGAAAAGATCATACAATTGAAAGGTACAAGCTAGACAAGAGTATTGAGAATCAGAAGTTAGAGATGTAGATCTTCTATGAACAATATAAAGAAGATAGAATCAAGATGAGACAGTTGTTGGATGAAAGAAAGATTATGACATTTCGTTGTAATGAAACAAACTATCATGAAGAGGAGATACCTGATCTATTTGAGTCATCACAATCTACATATAGAAAAGCATCATATACATCCGAAGAAAGCATCACAAGTCTGAATGAAATCAATCAACATCTAGCTGGACAAGTAAAATATCTTTAAATCAGTCAAGAGACACAGATGGTAAGACTGATTGATGTCATGAACAATGCTAGACAAGCTGAGAAATAAAGAACACTAGCTATTGATGACAGGAGGAAGATAACTAAAAAGCTACAAGATAAAGAGTCAGAAATACAAATACTTACAGAACATCATCATGAGATCACCAATCAGATTATTCTTATGAGTTAGGAGGCAAACTGAATGAAATAGAACTCATTGAAAGAATAGAAGCTATCAGTGAGCTAAGAGAAGAAAATGAAAAACTGAAGCATGAAGTAAGAATTCAGAAACAACATACTGACACGATCAAGAGAGTTGAAGAAAGTATAAAAGGGATGGATGATTTTCTAGATGGACAAAGAAGATTCAACAACAATACCGGACTAGGGTATACCAAGAAAGAAGAATCACCATACCGAGATGATCCAAAGAATGTCTACACAAATCCAAGACCAAGAAGGTAGTCATGCAATCACTATGGAAAACCAGGCCACACATCAAATGGCTAAAGGAGAAAAATAAAAGGTATTCCTAAATCCACACCTTTATTCATAGGAATTTGTTATAAATATAACAAGAAATGACATAAGTTATATGAATGTAAATATGAGGTGAAACCACCAAAGAAGGAAACCTACATGGCCAAATAATGTCCTACTTGCAAAATGCATGGGCACACATCTCTTGAATGTAGGAAGAAGAAAAGGCAAGCATGGAAGCCTAAAGATCAAGAAACTGCTTATCAACCGAAAAGAGTCGGTAACTCATATGTTTGGGATTACAACACATGGGCAAACTGCACAACATGTGGAAGATTTAGACACATAGTTGCAAACAGCATGAGACAATAGATAAGAAGTTATAGGAGTTGGACTAACCCCAGAATGACATGTCTACACCATCATAAAGTTGGTCATCTAAGAAAATACTGTAGAGACCAAGTGACAGAGACAAGAACCTTTGCCAATGAAAACACCATTGAAGACATAAAAAAAATGAGAAACAAAATGTGGAGGAAAGGTACACACCGATGAAGTTGGACCTAGGAATACAATTGCTGACACCTTATCCAATGGATCTAGTGACATCACCACCCCCACCTAAGCAGAGCAAGTAAGTATGGAACTGCATTATACCAAGTTATATTTTGCATTAGTTCCATTATACATTGATGAAATGCCAAACTAGAATGATTAAAGATGCATTATAGTATTACTTGTTATGATTCTATGAATTCAATCTCATCGGTCAATGCTTACCAAAAATCATCAATATACATACAAAGATAAGTTGTCTATACTTACCGAGTATCATCGATTAACACATAAAAAGCTAAGTCGCTAGTGTAAATTGAGCTCCGTCGGTAATCATGTAAAAAGACAATGTTGTCTTCACAATATACCAAGATATGTCAGTAAAAATTCAAATGAGTTGACCCGAGCATCACATTCTCACCGAGAATGAAGTGTGTATGCTACCCGACGACTCCATCTTCAAACACTGAGAAGTGGGTGAGCATTTATCACACAACTTAGGGAAAAAGTCTATAAATAGTCGACAGAGAAGCTCATTATTTACAAAGCAATTTGAGAAAAGAAGTAGAGAAAAACAAGAGCACGAAGTGACCATATTGCAGAGAGACTTCAACCTTGTTCACAACACTCAGAAAGATTCCTAGCAGTCACAAAAGGTTGAAGTAACTAGCAACATTCACCAAGAACTCTATTTTCTTTTATGGTAAAAATCCCTAATTTTTGAAATGATGGCACTACTTCATGAACCTCCAAGATCAAGAATTCAAAGGAGAAAAAGGTAAATCTAATAAAGAATACCACTTATGAAGAACCTCATTACAAGATCTATCTTGAGGTTACTTCACATCCCGACAACGCTGGTGCATTCTCGAGTATACCAGCTAGGGTTTTTCTCGTTGAGGGCGTCCGAGCGTATATTCACTACAAGATTGTAGAAATAGGAGACTTGAAAGTTGAGAAAGCTTACAAAAATCTTTGCAAAGATGATGGAAAAATAAAAGAATAACATAATCACATTGAAGTGAAAGGGCTCACACATGCCCTATTATTCCTGAAGGAATTCAAGACCGAATGGATTCGGTTAGTGCTAAGCAGAGTGCATGACTGAAAGATATGGCTAGATGAGCCAAAACCGATAGCCAGGGATGTTATACATGTCATTACCGGTTATCCTATAATTGATAAAGCAAAGGCACTAAAGAACCCCCCTCGCCTTGACATTGAAAATAACACAGGAGCATTATGGGATGGAATAGGATTAAAGGTATCCACCATCAACGATGATGAAATGAAATTTGGAGCATGTATCTTAGGATACAAATTCTTTCAGGCTAGCAGGATGAATAGTATTGCATCTGGAGTAGTGGATAAAGCACACAAAATTGTTAAGAAGGGACTACAATTAGATCTATCAAAACTTCTACTAAGGCAATTAGATGAGAAGACGAGGACAATCAAGACTGCAAAGTCTAACTCATGTAAGTTTGGTTCACTCATTATGTGCATATTTTTCTATTTTCAAGAATCCTTCCCATCTATCAAAAATGTCAAATGGGACACTACCCGACCAGTGACCACATAGATTAGCGAGTTCATCAAATCACTAGGAGACAATTTTGAATCAGTCATGGATGAATACTTCGCTGGGTTCAAAGACATAATGCAGAAGAGGATGAGGATACCAGAACAACTGGTATAAAAGTACAAGACTGACATTTGTTTTATGGTGGACACTGATTACACTTATATCAAGCTAGTTGTACGGAGGAAAGCATGGATGGCACCACTTGACTATGAGGTTAATATAGATCAATCCACCAATGCCATTGAAGCATTGATAAATGAGCTATTTGAAAAGTTGCAACCTAAGTTTGGAACTTATGAGGAAGCCAAGGAAAGGATAAAAACTGGCTTAGTTGTGAAAAATATTGATAGGAAGAAGGACAAATGGTTAAGACTTTGAAGAAAAAGTTGTCGGTAAATGAAGAGGAAACATAACAGACAGAAGAAACTGAGGGTCAGTCACCCATTGGTGAAGTTGAGAAGGTGAGTGACTCAGAATCCATAGAGTCTGATGCACCACCCCCGAATGAGCCTAAGACTATTGCTACATCTAGGACCAGAAGTCAAACAACAAAGGATGCAAGTCCTTAAACGATCAAGAAAGGACAAGTAAGGACATATAAAAGAAAGCCTCAAACAGGGAAAAAGGCACCAACAAAAAGAAGAAATTTCATCAGAACCAAAGAAGATTTAGAAGATACTGAATAGGATGAACAACCTATTAAGAATAAGTTCCTTACCACCATTTATGATGTATGTGCATCAATTATTAAGTCAGGTTAAATCACATACCCCAAGATTAGAAAATGGCTAACTCTGGACCCAAAGATCATAACAAGTTAGAAGAAGGCATCACCACAATGATGAGTATATTTAAATATATACTAATTTAATTTGAAGATAAAATGCCAAAAGAACATATGGATATATTGTTAGCAAGGTGGACATATGATCTAAAGGAAGAGAAATAAATAAGGGAAAGAGCCCTAGTTTCAGTCATGCCTCCCGAATCTAAGATGGAAAAGATTAAAGAAATGATGAAGAAACATTCCAACAGGTTCTCACCAAAGTAAAGAGCCTACCAAGTGCTAAAGGGACATATAATTGAGCTAGATAGAAAAATTAAGGATGAATGGAGAAAGAAACTTAATATACCAAAAAGGGATTCAAGCCCTGAGCCACAAGTAGCTCTTACTGACAAGCCACACAATGAAGCAAATTAGGCTAAACTGAGCCCCGAACAAATTACTATAACTGATGATGAGGATGTAAATGAAGCAACATTGAACACATCAGGTAAGAAGGATATGGACAGTGTAGATGAAACATGGCCTGATAATACTATCATTGATATTACCGAAGGAGATCCTGCAGACGAGGTACAAAAAGATGAAGATGTCACTATTGTCCCAGCCCAAACCGATGAACAAGACACAACTATAGATGCTACATAGGTGAATATACCGGGCCAAATGCCACTGTTAATATAAGATATTAACATAATCTCACAAAAGAAAAACTCACTTGATCCTGATGCAAGCATACCAAATGATAAGGGTAATGATGAACAAAAAGATACAAGTGATGAGAAAAAAGATACAACTGATGACCAAAGTGTCATAGATGGAGCACAATAAGAAACAAATAAAGGGTAGAAAGAAAAAGGTGAAGAAGAGAATAAATAATATGATACTCCTAAGGATACCGAAGGAGATATTGCAGATAAACTAAAGGTTGATGTGGAGACGTCCACTCTCAACCGACAAGAAGATACCGAGCAACAGGAAAAAGACACAACACCACAAAAAACTTCATCAAGCACAACTGACCAAGAAAAGGATCTTTCCTTGGTACTACATTCAGGTGCATTCCACAAGAAGAAGAAGAAGAAGAAGAAGAAGAAGAAGAGAACCGAGAAGAATAAGCTACAAGTAAAACTTGATGAAATCATTGAGATAAAGAAGTGTGATATGTCTACATTGGATTTTGAATCTCTCCAAGAGTATGGAGAAATATGTCAAAGGAAATCTATGCAAGAAAATATAAGGAAAGAGCACAAAGAATCCCTAGTGTTAGAAACTACAAGAGATATATTGACACAAATAGTTCTTGACATAGATATTGATCAAGATGCCCCCATCCTTGATCAACTTGTCATTCTAATTGAGGCCATCACATCTTAGAATGTGGATGTAGAAAAAGCAATTGAAGAACGAGCAGAACAAAAATATCAATACAAATTGACAGAAAAGATCAACCAAGAAGTGGCAGTGAACAAGGTAAAGCTCTCAAAACTTGCAAATGAATTAGATCCAATAATTTTTGAAGCTATTGCCCTAATACAAAATTTTTGCACTTTAGAAAAATTCACTTAGGAAAATAGTGATAAGATTGCACAAATAAATTCTGATCTAAATGCAAGTGCACATAGTCTAACCACAAATGACAATGCAATCAAGATGCATTTGGAAAAGATTATGAAATATAGAAGGTTGAGATAGGAAATTCTAGAGGCAGAAACCAAGTTTAGATATGAGGTTACCAAGCTACAGGCTCTAATGCTACCAAATCTTACACTTCTGCAACAACACATGACTTCAGCAAGATAGTTAATTACCACCCTAGAGATGTCTGTAGAAGACAACATCTATGATATGCACGCCCAAATCACACTGGAGAAAATTGATCTTGAACACCTAAAGGAGAAATGGTAGAAACTATTGGAAGACATGAAGAATTACCATTCCCATAATTTTGATAAGTTGTAAGTATACACCTTTTCCCTTACTATAAAAAAAGGGGGAAAATGATATGTACAGTAGTAAAAATGGGAGAATGATATAATACAAAGGGGAAAATGATATGAAGATAAGGTGAAAAGGGATTATAGTATAAAGGAAAGTGTACATGTATATACATATACTATATCGACATATACATAGGGGGAGTCATAAATGACAAGGTAAACACATGGTGTACATACTACACAGTTTAGTATTTTGCACATATCAGTTTTTGATACTAATGTCAAAGGGGGATATTGAAGAAATTATTTTTGCCATTAGTATGCAAAGGGAAAACAATTTATGAACCATCGGTAACACCTACACCGAAAGATAGGCTTTCAGTACAAACCAAAAGTACAGATAAAAAAGGTCACCGAAAGTGTTAAGTTCAAGAGAAACCTGACAAGACAGATCACAAGAGAAACTCGACACAATTTACATAGTTCAACCCAAAAATGTTGAAGTGTAAACGGATAGAATAGAAACGTAGAGGAAACCAAAAGAGAAAGGGAACCTAATGGATAGTTCAAAGAAGGAACACTGACAGACTGACAATAGAGAAACTTGAGCATCTGTCACTGAAAGTCAGTTAAATCCTGAGAAATGTGGATCTGACTTTCACGTCAGATAAAACACTTATCTTTTATGTTTAGCATTTTGATTTGATTCAAAATAATTTCTTAAGGGACAATCAATGTAATTGTAATTGTTTTAATCAGTCTAACTAATTGAAAACATGCAAACTATGAGATCAAGGTCAAGTTGTAAACCTTTGATGATAGAGTTATATTTGTAATACATGAAACTTAATTAGGTTAATCTATTGTATAAATAGATGTGTAATAATTCATTTCATACGGATGTGTGGATTATAGTAGCCAAGGAAAACATCTATGGATCAGACTAAGAGTTTCAAGAAAGAACAACAAAAGATGAATTAGTTTATCAAGAACCAGATCCAAGGCTACCGAGCAACAAAGGTATTAATCAATCACATTAGGTGATACATTATACATGTGAATTTAATGGGTCTGTATTTAGTAATTATAGATTTCACATACTCAGGTCACTGAATATTTTTGTCTACATTCTAACAAGTGTAGCAAATAGAATAAATCCTTTCAATAAAGATGGATTTAACAATTCTTTGTAAATCTCTTAGCTGAGTACACACTAAACAGTGTTTCTAAAGCTCTTAATAGAGTAGACCTTAACCAGACTCTACATAATACTACTAATAGGGTAGATCAATAGAAATGATCAAATTGTAAGCCTTAATCAGCCCCTTCCATTCTACAGATAGTGAATCTTTGTGGGTTTCATCCCCACCGCAGTTTTTACCTTCTAACAGGGGTTTTCTACGTTACCAAATCTTTTGTCATGTGTTTATACATTTCATGAATGTTTCTATGAATGTTTTACATGATAATTAGTTTATGAATTGATGTTACATACACAAAGATAGAATAACATATATGAATGGTAATACAATTGATTACTAAAGGATAAAGGGTTAAGTGATAAAATTTTTGAGGGTACTGATTCACCCCTCCCCTCTCAGTACACCATTCCATTATTTCCAAAAATAATGAAGAAGAAGAATTAAGGGTTCCTCCTACTCAAATCCAAAAAATTTCCAATGAATTTGAGAAGTCTGAACATTGGCTAGGTCAATAAAAAAATAATCATGAAACTTGTTTTAGAAATCTTAAGGAAACTTACTCACAATAATGACCATGGTGTTGACCTCTTGCATAGAATTTCACATCTCATTGATAAAAACATCAAACCCATTATGGATTGTGGTCAATAATTAGGCTATACTCCACCTACAACAAGTGTTGAGACCTCTTTTCCTATCTCTACTTCCATTCCTAGTGTGTCTACTCATGCTCCACCTATCATAACAACTTCAATTCAAACTTTAAATCCTACACATGTGAGTCTTCCTAATCCTATTGCTCCTTCTATCCCTTCAAGTATATCATGTGTTTAATTTTCATCATCCATTCCCACTTATCATAGTGTTCCTTTTTCATACTCAACCATTCCTTCAATTTCTAAAAATGTTCCTAACATTTCTCATGTTTCTCCTCCTACCATTATTTATACCGATTCTACCATTAATAGCTTGGCTCAAATTTGTGTCTTCTTTGCAACAAAAAGTTTCTTTCATGACTCAATCCAAGTTCAACATTCCTATTTGTAATATTTCTAGTCACTTGTCTATGGATATTATCTGTCTTGTTATCCCACAATATATGGAGAATCCTCATCTTGATAATTATAACTGTAAGGGTGATCCTGTGACTCATGTTAAAGCTTTCCAAACCTTGTGTAGTGATTTCTCTCATGACCATAGGTTCATGGAAAGGTTGATCACTAGAACATTTTGAGACAAAGCCTTGTAATGGTATTGTTCCTTTCCTCCTTATTTAATTGATTCCTTCCAAAAGCTTTCTAATGCTTTCATTGAACAATTTTAAAACAACATTGGTCCTAAAATCTCCTTAACTAATATAATGCATTGTAAACAAGGTGTTACAGAAAAAAATAGTGATTTCACTGGTAGATTTAAGAATTTTCATGCTCATATTTCTTATCATGCACTTGATATTGATGTGTAATGTATTTTTATTATTAATTTACAAAGCAATATTAGAGATAAGATACTTCTTTCTTAATTCTCTTCATTTTCACAATTGTGTGTAGTGCTTCATCATTATCGACTATAAGTGAGTTATTTTGAGAGAACCACTCCAATGGCTATTATTCTCATTGATAAGAGTGATGCCACATCCAATTTCAACAAGTTTCAGAAATTAAAAAAACTACATCAAAATCAACAAACCATCCAACATTGTTGATGACCAAGTGGAAGTAGCATCCAAAGGTGTGGCTCCTTTGTCATATGTTTTTAAATATGCTTGTAATTATAGTTAGCTTTTTGAATCTTTGCATAATGTGATGTTCAAGTTAATTAATGAGATGTTCAAGTTAATTAATGATAATGTGTTAAAAATTCCTCCTATCAAACCAATTGACACCTCTAAACCTCAATCCAAATACTTTTATCCCAAAGCTTTTTTCCAATACGACTTTAAGCCTGGTCATGATACTAAAAAGTGTTTTTGCTAGAAGAGTGTTATCTAAGATCTTATTTATTCCAAGGTTATATCTATTGATGGTGACCATGATCAAGGAAAATCTGTGTCACCCCCCAACCAAAACTTTCAAATCTACACCAATAATTTTTCATCCCATTCAACCAATAACATTGATCAACCTTATTCTTCCCAATGCATTTACTATGATGACAAAGTTATTGAAGCCAATCATGATGTTAGTCGAGTTGAGAAAGTCAAACTAAACCTATATCTCTGCCTTGCATTAACTTTGATCTTACTGAGACAATTAAAGAGCCTAATGGTCCTCTCTATACTGTCACAAAGGTTAATGAACTTCCTACTCATGGCACCATTTTTTTATCCCACTTTCATGGTGAATGTGATAACTGACGAATGTTTTTTCAACAAACAATTGCAAAATGAATTTTATGACAAATCTAATGTTAGGATTAAAACTTTTTCCCTTATCCTCCGCATGGTTCCATTTCATTCCCTTTCGAAGTTGGTGGTAAAAGATTAGATGTTATATTCATTGTCATTCAACCTTCTGATAAATTTCAAGTCAAACTTAGTCTTCCTTGGCTTACTTACATGCATGTTGTGGTTTCTCCTATTCATAAATGTGTTAAATTTCCTCATAAAGGAGAAATCATGATTGTTAACCATAATCTTTATCAGCCTTTTGTGTCTCATAACTTAGTTGACCTTGATGTCTTTTGGCCTTCTATGTCTCAACCAACTCAAACTCGTCCTGGCCATCTCTTTAGATCATACCAAGCCTACAATGTTAAAAATATTTGCAAACTTAGCAAACCTAAGGATGTTACATCTCTTTTCCCTGGAAATGGACTTATCCCTGTACCACCTATACCACATCTTACCATTTATTATACACATACCCCTCAACATATCTCTCACCCTAGTGTGGTTCTTTAGTTCTTCCTCATAAAGAAGAAAAAGACCCAATGTTGATTGATCAAATCCCAACACAAATTTATAGCAAGACCAAACATAATCATCATGCTTGTGATCGTCGCTGCAAGCATATTTCTAGATCCCATCAACTTGCTTCTCAAAACATTGCTTTACCTCATACACCTCCTCACATTTCACTTCCCTTTGACCAACTGATGTCATAGCCCATGGAGAAAGTGAATTTAAACAAAATTAAAAAGAACAAACATGACAATGCTATTTGTATCTTAGATTCTATCATAATTAATCTAGACAAAGAAGATACTCTTGATGATGATTTTCTTGATGCTAACAATGATATTCATGCTAGTGATTTTGATGACATGTATGAGACTATTTATATTGATCATGATTTACCATCTATGCTTTCCCAACAATTATCTATCACTCCTAGTAATGAGCACAATAGCCTCTCTTCACAGCAGGGTCCTTGTTTGGAACTAGTTATTATTCCATATGTTGATCTTTATGTTTCTCCTCTTGCGAGTTGACCACCTTCCCTACACACTATGGACCATGATGGGGGGATGATACGCTTGACTAGCTCCTTTTGCATGGTAGATTCTCTTTCTTTTTCTTTTATGTTTGCATGTTTGTCGTGATGTGCTTCCCCCATGTTGTGCTGCTTGTTTCATATTTTTTTAGATTTTTTAAATGACCCTTGTTGCTCCATTGGCATAAGGTGATAATGGAATCACAATTTTTTACACATTATTCTATTTGTATCTCTCTTTATTCTATATTTTGTTACATGTTATGTCATGAATGTACTATTGTTTGTACATGTTCCTTTGTGTTGTCTGCTTGAAATGATGAAAAATGGTATCAACCTATTCTTTTTGGTCTCCATGACGCTGGCCAAAAAAGACTCCTCTTCGTAACTCTTACATTCTTTTCTTCCATTGTGTTTGTAGTTCTACTTCCTTTTGGGGATGATGACAGTTTATTTTGACATGATTATGATATACATAAGTTATCATATGACCTACTAACCCCAGAGTTGGTAGATCCCTTTCGTGGTCTCTTTTGTCATGTGCTCATTTCTCTTTATTTTTCCTTTCTTGGGGGAATTTCATAGTGGAAATGTTTCTTTGGATGCATGTACGCTCTATTAAAGCATTTGCTTTCGTTAAGGTGTTTGAAATGGCTTTAATGTGGGGGAATACACTCTACCTCACATTTTGCACACAACACACTGGTTTGATATTATTTTTTATTGGGTCCTTAGACTCATCCCCATTGCACATACTTGGTCCTTAGACTGACCACACACATTTGGTCCTCTGACTGACCAACCCTTCTTTGATCCCTAAGGAAGCTTACCTTCCCCTAGGGCTGATATTTTTTTTGTTGGATCCATTATTGGAATAACTTTCCTTTAAGGACTAATCCTTTCCGATAGATTGAACTAGCATAATACAACTAACTAGACTATTCAATTCCATCTTTTGTAGTACTTTCTTGTGTGGTTCGCAATGAGAAACAAACTATTCTCTCTCTCTCTCTCTCTCTCTCTCTCTCTCTCTATGACTCTCTTACTTTAGTTTTTTTTTATGAGGACTTAAGTCACTTGGGGGCTTAATGTTTATTTATCTCCTCAACCTTAATAATATTTTCTTATGCATTTGATCTACTTTTCCGTAAGCATGAGCTTGTCTCATACTCCCACTATAGTGGAGGATAAATGTACCATCCTAAAAAGTTAGCACCCATTAAATGGATGTATTTTAGGACCTACTAGACCCCATTTTTGTGATTCCTAGATCCAAAGGTATTTATGCTTTATTTCCCACATATTTCATGTTATTTCCCCAAGACTTTGTGCACTTCCCAAGCCTTGGATTTAATTTAAAATTAATCCTTTCAGGACTAGGCTGACCCAATTCAGCCTTGTCCTTGGGGTTTAGTTTTAAGTGGGCTCCTGGCCCAATGCAAGGGTATTTTATTTCCTGATCTTAGTGTGGTCAGTCTGGCATTTATGAGTCCTAAAATAAGCATAAAAGGGGACATTATCCTCTCATTTTTACATCCAATATTTATGCAAACATACCTACATGATCTAAAATTCAAGAGCTATCAGTTGATCAAGTGAAATCAAACAAGAATTCAAGTTGTGCAAATAAGTTGGTGAATTCAAGATTCAAAGGAAAGCACCCCATTGGATATCTCCAAGTTTTCTTCCATTAATACAAAGGAAACATTCTCTAATTGATGAAATTTTCTCTCCCATAGTGGCCTAAAGGAGGAATTCTCAAGCAATCAAGAAGGTCCATTCTTCTTATCCATTCAGGATTTCAAGCATACACTCATTGAAGATCTAGGATTGAAAAGTGTAGATCCATTTCATTTATGAAGGAATCCTTTATTCTACAACATTTTCCAAGCATACAAGCATCCTTGAGGAGTTGACTTATTTCTACATCCATCCACGAGGGTTTACCATGCAAGGTAAATCTGACATTTATCTTGTTTATACAATTTTATTATTTCATTTCAAGGTTGATTCCTATATAGGGGCTTGACCAAGGAAAGCCCCTTTCCACAATATTTTCCCCTTTTTCCTTATGTGTAGGAACATGTTTTTAGGTTTCAGACCCAAAATTTTAGAGTTGCAAAACCTGTGACTGATTTGCTACAAATATCACCAGTTTTGAGTATATAGTACAAGGCTGAATTTGTGGGACTAGGTTGAATTGAGTTGACATTGTACTTTGGATTTGAAAATAGTTAGGAATTAAAGGTCTCAGAGTTTGAGATCCAGAACATAATCTGGTTCTGACATATTTACAACAGTCATTTCTAGATTCAAAGCTTGCTCCTCCTCTCCTAGCTTTCAAGATGAGTTCATTCTTCTTATTTTCATCTTGAATTTCCTTTTATACATCAGATATGATATCATATTTAGTTACTTGTCATTTCATTTATCATAGTTTACATTCATTTCACAATATCGCATATATATTTACATATCGTGTACATCTTAACAATAAAAAAATTCATCTTCATACTCCATCTTCAAATCTAGACCTAGCATTAGCATCTCTTCATCATTTTGAGCTTTGCTAATTTGATTTAGGTTTGACGGTGAAGTCTTTGGAGGTATTCCTAATGTAACATAGGATATCCCACATCATCCAACATTTGATTTGGTGAGCCCTCTTTCTACCCCATCCTAGCGGATTCACCATTTCTTATGTTACACATACATACATGTGCATTTGTGTAGATAGATAAATAGAAAATATGCACATATGTATGTATATTGTTTCACCGATAATAAACATTCAAGGATTGAATCTAGATGAGACTTAGGAGGGTTATCCACAAATATAAAGCACTTTGGATGTAGAAGGCATGGTACAGGGATGAAGGTGAGCTCGTCACTCACCTTAAAGTGCACCATAGCATGGCATCATGTTGAGACAGACAGTAGAAGACTGCAAGTAAAATAAATAGAAACTAATAGTGTAGTTTGTATTGAACATCACGTTGCACTTAGGTGGACAAGGACAAGAAGTTACCTTCTGACCCTTGTTGAGATAGGATTTAATAATACTAAAAAAATTAACATATAACACAATACAAGTTTAAAATGGGGATAATCCCACAGCACAACAGTAATCTATGAGTTTCCTATTTGGTAGGTCTTAGGTTCAAGTCTACTCAAGCCTCATGTTTTTCTCTACTTCAACCCATTATCAAACAAAAAAATGGGGTGACCCACTTAGAGAAGTGGTCTTAACACTTTGTTGGTGAGGCTTTCACCAAGGTTGAAATCCCCGTTGGGTCATTGTGCTCACAGGCTTGAACCTATATTGGGTTGTGCTCATAGTTTTGAATGACTGGAGTATTTGACAGTCTTAAATATGGCTTCCCATTACCAAAAAAAATACTACAAGTTAAAATTAAATAAATAAACTATTCATTTATATTATTAATAAACCATACTCATTAGAATTAACAATCAAAATATATAGCACGAAACAACATTTTTACTCATTGGTAGGTACAACAGTGGGAAATCCCCCCAAAAAGAGACATTGCATCAACACTTCATAGAATCCTGGAAGTAGTTAACACATAATGCACAATGAAGATTTGATTTCTTTTTGAAATTTTTCTTAGAGTTGTCAAGTTGAATATCATAACAAATTCCATCTTTGTAGGCAAATTTAGATTTAAGATATAATGATCTTATGAATCTAAGTTGGAACCAATGGTTTAGGGAAAAAAATTATAAATTTCCCAGGAATGGGGACATTGCAATTCCAAAACCATTTTCAATGACAACAGATCAATTCTTGGTAAGCAATAAAATTCAAAGTAGATGGAAGTGTTGATTGTGAGTTGTATAGCTACATCACATGCATTTCAATAAATTTTCAATGTCGATGGCATAGTGCCTACTTCAAATGCATAGATAAGTTCATGTAAACACTCATTGGACTGCCAAAAAAATTCTAGAAAAATTACCCTCCACCAAAGCATATAGGTCTAAATATTTTCAACAATTATGAATAACACCTAGAACCAAAATTCATCGCTACACATGCTAATTACTATCCATCTCTAGAACATCATTCCTGAAGTGGATAGCTGTGCATTCTGCATGTAAGGGGTGGGGATGACTTGAATTCCTCACCAACAATGAAATTTCAAATGAAATCTTATGTAAATCAACACACACATGTGGAAACACTCTTGACACATGCATATGAAATACAATGTCCATTCTCTCCTCTTTGTGATCTATTATATCCCACATAAATGCTTTTAATATGTTTCTCTTCTCTTTTTTTCCTTCAACATTAACTAAGGGACAATTCCTGCCACATTTGCCTCACCACTATACAAGTTGTATGACTTGATGGATTCCTCCAAAGTACTCCCTAAAAGAAAGAATTTATTAACATAATCCTTTGCAATTCATCTTAGGTCACGACTGGACTATAAAAAGTCCATGCATTGTGATAAAAAGATAGATAAAAGTTGTGATGAATGTATGCATCGCCTCTCTATATAAATAAGGTATCCCCCAATGACTTCAAGGATTGCATCTTGAATAGTCAGGCAATCGTGTGTGTATTTTGTGGACCTGTAAGATGTAGCACAACACTTCAATATGTCATTGCATTAGTGAGATAAACATGAAATAACAAAGGAAAAGCACATATACATCACTAAAATAGACATATTACTCTGTATCTAAGAAGATTATGATAAATGCTATAATTTTCCCTCATATTATGCATAAATCAGTGACACATCCATGCTTAGAATGGAAGATTTAAGAGAGAATGCAAGCTAAATGTTCAAACAAGGTTCATATTAGAGCTCCCAAAGAGAAATTATGCAATTATAAGAATATTGAGCTAAAAAGCATTAAGAAATTAGGAAAACATAAGTTTGCAAATGAAATTTTAGAATTAGGGGCCCATTGAGCTCAAAATTCATTCCTTTTATAGAAGAATTTGAGGAATGAGAGGTCAAGATTTAGTTGTGAAGAGAGGTGAAGATTGAATCCTTGGTGATCCATGTGAGGTAATCCAAGTGATTTAACTCTCATTGGCTAATGGATTGAATTTCCATTTTTCAAGTGAGGAGTTGTAATTAGGGAATTTATTTAATTCCTTTTAATTAATTACCATATCCATGTATTTAATTCTTTTGATTTAATAGTTTCAATTTTATTTAATTGCCTAAGGCAATTAATGTAAATTAGTGATAAGATCACTTTGATTTTAGGAAATTAAATTTGATTTAAATAAATTATGCCAATTAATTGAAGAATTGTCTTGACATAATTAGGGGTATGATCACACTTAGGGAAAATAGGGTCTCTGGTCAGAGCTGACCAAATTAGGGTGGTTACATTTGTCCCTCTTTGAATTGATGTGCGAACAACGTATTGCTTCAAAGAATGTTTGATGTTGACTTCAGAAAGTTTGAGAATTCCGCCCTTGATTGAACAAAATATCTTATGAGATCACTCTCACACTTGATTAAACTAAGACTAATATTATTGACTTTGAACTTGATCGAACAAAGGTCAATAAAACAAAGGTCTAAAAGATATCAATTCTGAACTTGATCGAACAAGAATTGATAATACTGACTCTGAACTTGATCGAATGAAGGTCAATACGAAGCTGCTAGGAGCTCTGAGGTATCAATTCTAAACTTAATCAAATGAGAACTAATAATACTAACTCTAAACTTGATCAAATGAAGGTTAGTACAAGGCTTTTAGGAGCTTAATAAAGATCTGAGAATATGTAGACATAGATTTTTGACTTGTTAGTGTTGAAGCCTTTTATCCAACAACCCCTACTTGATTTTAAGTGTGATCATGCACCCTCGGGAAGAAAATTGAAGGAAAAAGAATAAAATCCTTCTGTAGAATGATATATCACTTGAACCAATCAATTGAATAAAAAAAGAATCAATTACAAGAAATGATGAAGCAAATGTGTGTTAAGAGAAAACACAATTTCACCAAATTAACTACGAGAAAATGTTAATTTTTTAGTCTGATAAAATGATGTAGGACCAGGATTTTGATGAATAATGTGCAATTTGATGATAGAGAACATGGAAAAATGATTGTGTAAAGCCTGCAAATCATTTTATGAACATGTATAGAAATTTTGCATTTTTGTAAGACTATTGTAAAATGTGTTGCATGTTGTTGAAAACATTGTTTGTACGTTCGATTTCATTCCCGATAGATCAGAGAAGAACAAAATTGAATTTTGATAGTCTGGGAGGACTTATGGAGCTCCTAAATAGCTCAAAAATGTCAATATATATCTAAAAATTCACTTTTTACTCATTCATTTTCACTTCTATCATCAAAAATTTATAGCTTTATAGAGAATATGGTGGTCCCTGTCGAGAAACATCAATTCCAGCTTTCACGTCGACATCAGTGCCCGACTGATTATGCACTGTCGGTGAGTACATCGATACTTACCTAATCATGCTTTCTATTTTTATTTTTGTCAATTCTTATAGTAAATATGAAGCATTTAGTTTTGCATTGCACCCTGTGTCCTAGGTCGCATCTGGTTCATCCCATGTTGCATCTTGTTTTTACCCAAAATCCTGGAGCGCACCCTGTAAATTTAGGATCACATCTTTTTTCTAATTTTGCATCGCATAGGGTAGAATGTTGGTGGTCTTTGAATTTGGTTCTGTCTTGTGAAAACAAGATCGCACCCCGCATCCCACGTCACATCCTGTCAGAACAAGATCGCTTCCCAGATTCCCCATCATAGCTGGGAAATTGCACATCGCATCTAGTGTTTAGGATCGCATCCCCTAAAAACACAGCCATTTTCAGTTTAGGAGTTAGATTTTTTCCAATTTTGACTATTTTGCTCTTTGTGAAGGCCAAAAAGACTTAACTGATAGATTTTTTGCATAGTTACCTTAGCTAGAATATTGATTTGAACATGTACATGTGTTCTTTCGATAGATTGACTTTGAGGTAGTATCCTTTCAAGGACCTCATCTAGGACGAGTCCTTGCCTTATATGCACCTTGACACCCGCTGAGTTATAGACCATAGGATGTCTTGGATTAACATCGCTCATAGATTTACCCGACATTAGGGAAAATCGAGGGTTGTTGACTACTCTTGCCAAGAGATGGCATTCAAAGCACAAATCCTTCCATCTCCCAACTGGTGAGATGACTGTCACATCCAAGGATGTGTGGCACATTACACAGATTTTAGTGATGGGTTGGGAGGTTCAGTTTGAGTCGCACTCTATGATAGCTATTGTGTCTACATGAAGATATTTTGCAGATCATACCATAGTCTATAGATATCTAACATGGGACTACATGTGCGATCATTATGATTGATTACCTGTGTATCTTGTTGGGTTGATAGGCGGTATCCTCATGCCTGATCGAGGACATCATGGATTCATGTGCAACTAGGTGGAGACCTTAGAGAAGATGGTTGTTTCATCACACATATTTGGTTGGGCAATTGTATATTAGCCCACATGTATCGAGAGTTACATGATATTATGTATGAGTATTCCTGAGGTATGGTAGTAGGGATCCTGATTTTGCAGATTGGGCCTGGGAGCACATCCCTGTTACACGATCGATTGTAGACAAAGAGAGAGCACCAAAGTATCCATATCTATATATATGTATGTAGGTTTCATTCAGCAGCCCCATCTGGTCAAGGTGGAGTATTTGCGTCATGTTCTAGATGATATCATAGTTGTTATATGGAGGCCATACTTGGATTGTATGGTCGTGTATAGGCCAGATCATAGGATTTGAAAGCATACGCTCATATTTGTGATGAGGAACCTCTTTGGGGAGCTAGATTAGTATATGAGACCGCACAGCTGGAGACCAGTCAGATGGTCACAATTGGGTGGGATTATCTTAGTGATGTTGCAGATGAAGGGTGTACTAATGTATATCTTGTGCATATGTTATAGTATCCCTTTCCTCGCTTCACAACTCCTAATGAGGTAGCTCCTCGAATAGAGGATGCCTTAGATTATGATCCGACAGATGATAGACCCATAAGAGGCAGAGGTAGAGCCCAGAGAGATAGGGGAGGTGGGGTTGGGAGAGATGCTAGATGCTCTCCTTTGGATAGAGGTCATGGATGTGGTTGAGATGATCATAGAGATGATGGACATGATCAAGGTGGTGGTGGAGTGGGTGACGAATATTCAGTTAAGTGTATGATTGTTTCATCAGGAAATTCAATTATCAAAGGTTCATTATCTTGTAATGGTGAATCAGCTAGTTGATCTGCTAGGACTTGTCCTTTGATAGCTCTTCTGTCCACATACTCTATCAAATTCACTTGGAATTAAGACCTGTTTCACTAATCTTCTTGTTAATGTTGTTTTACTCGAGATATTTGAGAGGATCTATTTTTGCAATAAGTTTCACTATATGCGAGAGCATGTAGTGTCTCAGTTTCTGGGATGCAAAAACAACCGCTAAGCAATATTTTTCAATGATACTATAATTGATTTCATAAGACACCAAGGTCTTGTTGGTATAGTAGATCGCCCTTTCCTTTTTATTTTCATCCTTCTGTGCTAGCAATACTCCAAGTGATGTAGTCATAGCTAATATATAGAGTAGTAATGGTTTTTCATGAATAGGCACCATGAGAATAGGAGTAGCCAAGTATTATTTTAATTCTTTGAAGTTGTTTTCACAATGCTCATCCCATTTGAAAGTACCACCTTTATGTAGAAATTTTGTGAAAGGTTGTGCTCTATCTGCTAGTTGGGACATAAATCTCCCAATAAAATAAAGTCTACCTGATATTGCGAGGATGTGACATTTCCAGTATAGCTTTTACCTTTTTGGGGTCCACCTCAATTCCTTTAGCTGATACAATAAACCCTAAGAGTTTCCCTGATTGGACTCCAAATGCACATTTCTTTAGATTAAGCCTTAGTTAAAATTTCTCCATGCGATCTAGTATCTTTCTCAAGTCTTCAATGTGAGTTGTTCTTATTTTTTATTTGGCTAATGTATAATCCACATAGTCCTTTGTGTTTTTGTGTATCATATCATGGAATATTTTTGTCATAGCTCTTTGGTATGTAACGACAACATTCTTTAGTCCAAATGGCATGATGTTCCAGCAAAATGTTCCGCATACGCACATGTAAATGCAGTCTTTTCTTGATCTTCAGGATCAATCTTTATTTGTTTATAGCCCGAGAATCCATCCATAAGAGAATACATCTGATATCCTATTGTGAGATCTATAATCACTTCACTATTTGGAAAATATTTTTTTAGGTCTCTAAAGTCTATGCAGATCCTGATAGATTTATCTGTTTTAGAAACTGGTACCAAATTAAAAATCCATCCTGCATAAGTGATGAATCTTATGAATCCATCTTTTAATAGTTTTTCCAGCTCTCCATTCACTAATAATGCCACATGTGGGTGCATCTTCCTTAATTTTTGTTTCACGGGTTTGATTCCAGGAGCTATAGATAGGTGATGCATTATTAATTTAGGATCTAGTCCATGCATATCAGTGTAAGACCATGCAAAGTTGATCTTCTTCTCTTTGAGGAATTTAGTGAGCTGTATCTTTTCTTCTTCTGATAAGGATTGTGCTAGGTGAACAAATTGAGGATCTTCTGTTGTTCCCAAGTTAAGTGGTTGTGTTGGTTCTATCAAAACCGAAGATCTTTCTTGAAAGTGCTTAGGGAGGATATCAAGAATCTCATCTTTTGGCACTTTTGAGAGGTTTTCACCATCAAATATGTCTTTTATTTTTACTTTTTAGAATCTGATACTACCACAACGTGGTTTTCACCATCACTTATTTTCTTATTTTTATTTTTCAATTTGTGACTAAGAAACTTGATATCCTCCTCTGACATGTTCATGTTCCTTGTATTGATGGAAAAGGGATATGGTTCACAAGCATTTAGATAACAGGCCAAAGTATACTCATTGGGAAAGTTCATGATAGGAGTAGGATCTGAATTGGTCCAATCAATCAAGTTAGGGTTTACCAAGGATAATGATTCAAAGTTTGGTAAGGACACCATCACGTTAGCATCAAGACTATTAACTGACAAGACATGTTCCATTAAGTCAAGTTCTATAACGTTTAGATCATTAAGAGTCAAATTTTCATTATTAGGGTCGTTGTTAGTAATATACAAACCTAACTCTAGTGACTTGTCAGTTGAGATTTCTTCTTCTTCTCTCATCAAATTAAAACTCATAGCTTGTATTCTTTGAATGTCCTCTAGACCTAGTAAAGAACTAGTATCTCAATCAACAATCTTGGGTAGTGGTATCTCATCTGATTCTAGGAGAAGAAAAGTGTTAGGGGAAGTGTTAGAACTTTCTCCTCTTTCCATTAGAGATGCAAATTTGTGAATCACATCTACCTTAATGTCCATGGTAGCATCAGACAGGTGATCTCATTCATAATCATGTGAATCTGTTATTTCGTCATTAGATATGTTTAAGAACTCAGCAATGGTTACTTAATGTACCCTATTAGCCACTTGTATACCAAATTGTGGTAAGTCTAGGACATGTGAAATTTTCACCAATTGCCCCTAGTTAGGATGTGCATCTTGTTTTTGGGGAATTTCTTCATGAGTGTCTTCTATCTGTTGGACTTCTGGAGAGTCTTGTGTTATTCCCTCTACTTCTTGGACATCATCTTGTGACAAAAAAGGAACATGATTCTCTTGTTGTGCTACAAAATTAGGTACATATCTTTCTCCTTGGTATTCGGGATACTCAGTACTAATGTTTAATAATATTTCATATGTCCATAGTTCCACTGTTGTTTCTTCTTTTTAATCATCACTTCCTTCATCAAAGATTGGACCATCTCTTAAAGTAGGATTTTCTAAATTGTTATTGTAACCTAACCCTATTTTTTCTTTGGTGTTTCTGAATTCCATGTGTATAGGTTCAACGAGTCCTTTTCCTTTATCTCCTAAAGGTCCCTTCCCTTTGTATCCCATTTGTTTGAGAATTTTTTATCCTTTACCATAATTTTTTCAGGATATCTCAACATTTTTACCTCATTTTCTCTTTGTTCTCCATTAGATATCCAAGCCAAGACTACTTTATCTTCTTTTTCATCCTCTTGAGAAGTAGAGGCTCTAACCATACCAGTTGGTTTGTGAATGTCTTGTTCTTTTGATGCAGTAGGTGTGAAAGATGAGGAAGGTTTCCCATAAGATCTTGGAGACACATGAATGTTAGCCAATGATGAATTCATGTCTAGTTTGTATTCCCCCATACTAGTTTCTTCAAGTTTTAGTGTCTTTCCAAAGCTTCTCATCACCATGTCTTTAGAAGTTTCAAGTATGGATTCTTATGGGAATTCCTTATTGTGAGGAACCATACTATATTCTTTAACATTGTTGCAAGTGTAGCTTGAATCTGCAGGAATTGTCACTTCCACCCCATTACGTGGAAATTTGATGCATTGGTGGTAAGTAGATGTCACTACTTGCATTTCGTGTATCCAAGGTCTCCCTAGTAATATGTTATAGGCCAATGGTAGATTGAGAACTTGACAGGTCACATTACGTTCAATTGGTCCTATTCTTATTGGTAAAACAATGAGCCCTTTGGATGATCTTTCTTCTTCATCGTAAGCCTTGATAGTTATCTTACTCCTTGAATCAATGATTTTTTCTGAAAGACCCAATTTCTTGATTAGATTGAGAGTACATATGTTCAACCCTACACCTCCATCTATCAATACATGTTTGACACAGGATTTGTGAATCATGACTTCAATGTGAAGGGGTTGGTTATGCGGATGAGTCAAAGACTTATCATCTTCTTCTAAAAAGGAGAGGTAATGTGGAGCTAAAATGTGATTGACCGTTGCCTGGAACTTGTCTACATTAATGTATTTTGGAATATTTGCAGAGTGTAGGGCTTGTTCAAGAACTTCCCTATGCACTGAAGAGATATTTTGTAACTCAAATATAGAAATTTGAGCTGAGGTCCTTTGCAATTCATCTACCAAGTTATAGTTTGCAGATTGTATAGTAATTGTTTGTCTTGTCACTGCTGGTTTAGGATTTGTGACAAAAGGTACTTTAGAGGATTTTGCTTTCTTAGATGAGGAGTTAGCTCCTTTAAATGTGACTTGTGATTGGCTTTGAGTTACCACATTTGAATGTGTTTATGTGTCTTTGGCACCTTTAATAGTGATCACATTGATTGATTCACTTTTAATGTCCAACATATTGATCACATTATTGTTATGAGAGTAAGTGTAATTCACTACATTTCCTTTTCCTTTAGAAGCTTCCCCTTTTTCATAGTAATGGAATGGTTTGTTAAATTTCATGTGATCTTTGTTTGTTGTATGTCCTTCCACTTTGATTTTTCCTCCCTCAATAAGGTCTTGTATAACATGTTTGAGCTTAACACATTCATTAGTCTTGTGTACTTTGTTCTTATGAAAGACACACTAGGCATTGTTATTCCACCATCTTGGTTTAACTTCTGGTTCCCATGGGTTTGAGTCTGGTATTGTAAGGACTTTGTTATCCAAGAGTGTCTTCAAAACTATCTCAAGAGGTTCTCCAAATGGAGTAAATGTTCTTTGAGGTCTATAAGTCCATGATTTACTCTTTTTGTTCTCATTGTTTTCTCTTGGTATTGTGGTTGTTACCTTAGCTTCTTTGTTTGCTTGTAAGTTGTTTGTTAGATTGAACATTGTTGGTTTAGGATTTGTATTGGATTCTTCTACCACTCCATCACTAACAATATTCATGTTTTTATTCCACCATTTAGGTGTGTTGTTGTAGTTGTTAGATTTATTATCACTTTGGACTATGATTTCTCCTTTCTTGACCATAACATCTTCAGCACGGATAGCATTTTTTATCATTCTATCAAAGCTAGGTGAATCTTGCATTTGTAAATCATAGTTTATTTCAGTTACCAAGTTGTTGATAAAGATTTCCATCTTTTCAAATTCGGGTATTGCTCTTGAGTACCTTGCAAAGATTCTCCACCACCTTTGTACAAAGTGTGTAAAGGATGCACCCGTTCTTTTTTTTGTGTTACAAAGATCCATTATGTTTATGTTTTGTTGTGTGTTGTAGGAGTAATGTTGGACAAATATTTGTATTAACTCCTCAAAATATTGCACACTAGGTGCGAGTTTGGAGAACCACTCCATAGCATTTCCACCTAGACATCCCAAAAATAGCCTCATTAGATAAGTAGGTTCATGCATGTACTCTATGATTAGAGCACATAATTCTCTAAAATGGTCATGTGGATTGGTTTCTCCCATGTACTTATCGTATTTGGGTCTTTCCATGTTAGGAGGAAACAAAACCATCTTGATACTCTTGTCAAAAGGAAAAGGGCATGTGTGTTCCAAAAAGCATTTTTTTGTTGGTTTGATATTTTCTTGCTTGATTGTCACAAGTTCGGATTACATTAAGGTCAATTTCTTGGTGAGAATAGAAATAGGTGTTGGTACCTCTTTTTCCTTTAGTCTCTCAACATCATAGTATTTGGGAAGTCTGACCCCAAGAGAAGCTAAGTGTAGGAAAATTTTCTCTTTTCTTCACCAATAATATTTTCCAAGGTCCTTTAGAATTTTCTACTTTGTTTGAGTTTGTTATACTCTTCTTCGTATATGTCTTTGTCACTATCTGAGTCAAACAAAGTACACCCCAAAATTGGCATATTGCAACCCTAACCAATTTTGTTGCATTTGTCATTCTTCTGAATCATCAAAGTCCTATTGTACTAGGCAATTCTGAGTTTTAACTGACTCTACTTGACCTAAGTGTCAAATGGAGAAAATCCTAAATTTGCATTAATCATACATTATGTTTAATTCCTAAATATCTATTGGCTAAACAAACCTTATGATTGAATTAATTTAATTATAAAGTCCTAGCACTTTAATTAAATTAAATTCACCCTCTTTAGCTAAGACACATAAAAGGGGAATTAAATGATATTTAATTATTAAATAAATATCCTCTTTTTCAGTAATTGAATTTAATTATTCAAATAATTGAGAAAAAGAAATTATGAGGTCATATTTATTTAATTAATTAAATATTGTCAACAAAATCTTCTCTTGAGTTCAGAATTGGAAACTTCTCTTTAATTATGCTTTAAAGAGAAAGAAAACAGATAAAACAAATCAAACAATTAAAATCAAAGAAAGAAAACAGTTAAAGCAAAGAGAAAACAATTTATTGTATTCTTTTAAAGAAAGCTTTCTATCTTAAACTGGCTTTTCTATCTGTTTTATTTCAAAAGAGGAAACTTTCCATTCTGAACAGCCTCTGAGTCTATAAAAGAACTCTCATTCCTCATTCAAAACCCCCACTCACTTTGATGCATTTTTAGAATACTGAATTGTTGCCACATTCTTAGTTGATAATCTCATATAGAATAATCTCATTTTGTGATAGATTAATTTCAATTTCTAGAATAATTGCATTGAAATAATGTCTTAGACTAAGCTTGCATCTTTCAATTTTTAGAATAACTTTGCATTGTATTGCATTCATGGAGAAAAATCCTTCATTCCTAGATTGGTCTATGGTTGTGAGACTCTCGTTATGAGAGCTATTTTGAAACCCTGTCTGGATAGAAGGAAACAGGTCGAATCACGCAGACAGGCAGGATGAATAATCTCATATTCAGTCTTGTGTGTATCTGGTGAAGAAGGACTATGTTGAAGTGTATGGTGAGTTAACAAGGCCAAATTTACCACATACATTTCTGGCACCCATCGTGGGGCAGGTACATTTCTATTCTGGCCTCATTTCATTACATTTTTTGCATTTTTTGCATTTTGTTCGTACTTCCGTACTGCTCTATTTTAATCTCGCGTAAACTTTCTGAGTGTCTCGCAGGAACTTTCTAGTTCTTCGCATGGCTCTTTGTACTTCTTCGCATGATCTAGTATAAATTATCGCACAAAATTACACACCAGAGCTTTCATTTCATATTTTCTTATCTCAGTTTTCTAACCATATGCTATCTTTTGACATTTGTGTTTCTTTGATTTTATCTTTTGAAACAGCATAACAGTGGTTTGCAGGATGCTGAGATAAAGAAAATCCAGCATAAACTTCTAATGCGTTTATTGCAAGACGCTGATATGCAGAAAGGCATTACAAACTACTAATGGGTTTATTGCAGGACATTTGTCGAAGACCTTGCATGTTTTCACAAATTCTTATGTCTATTTTTAGTAGTTAAAACACACTTCGGTTGGTGCTTAAAATGAATCACTGTCTTGCGTGATTGAAGTGTTTTTTAGATTGTAATCCTAAGAACTACATGAACATATCCTCTCCCCTTTCCTTTATGGATCTTGGGTGTAAGAGAAATTTATGTGATTCTTCTAGAGTAGCTACCTCCCGAGACCTTTAGCAAAGCCGGTGAGAGTGGATGCCCAACCAGTCATAGGCTAAAGCCAAGCCCTTCCGAACCGGTATACAAAAAATGATATTGTGATTAATGTCACAATAGATAGGTGTGAATTCATTGTGTCAACCAAAATATCCTCCAGTACCCTAGTGGTGCGTTAAAGTCCCTACATTGTTAAGGTGAAAGCCTTGCTTTGAAAGGATTGGGAGAACCCCCTTAATTGGGAAAATGACTTGATCACAACCACCTGAACGGATGTCCTTACTACAAACTGTTGTTCTAGTTTCCAAAAACCCTCTATCTATTGGTGTGAAAGGTTAGAGATCGACTAAGACACCCCACACTCTTACGGCTCTTAGTAGAGACAATAGCCCTTTGGGAAGAAATTCCTTTGGGGTTCGAAGCTTGGTGTGCCTGAGAAGTGAGTGCACATGTAAGGAGGAGCATGTGCCTCCAAGCGTCTAAGTTGTCCGCTAAGAGTAGGTGTAGCTAAACTTCATTTCAAGTGGGGATTCAACAGATATTGTCCTGGCTATCCTAGGATTGTGATGTTTCTATTCTAGTACTACAAACATTATGTTTAATGTGTTTTGTGTGGGTGTATCATTTGAACAATCGAAACTATCATCAAAACACACAAACTGTCAATCTTGAACATGTCCAAAACAATTTGTAACTCAAACTATCTGTTAGAAAACAACATGATTTTATCTTGGGAAACACAATCTAGTCTCAACTGTCTGGTTCTGTAAACGTTATTTTTTCAAAATTTGCATAGTTTCATGCGACATTTCCCAATCTTCGCATCATTTTCTGAGAATCTTTGCACAATACGCTATAAACTGTTGCGCAACATTTGGCAACAGTGATACTATTTTGTAACTTTTCTTCACCAGTCTGGTGTCATTCTTCACATGATACTGCAAAGTTTCATGCGTTTCGGTGAGAATCTTTGCGCAAAAGAGCATTTCTTCGTGTGAATCTGGAGTCTTTTTTCCAAAATAGCAAGCTAATTTCTGTCAGTCAGGTGTACTTCTGTCTAATCTGGTCTCTGATATGGGTCTTTTTTTCTGCCCTCCATCTTCACACAGTCTAAAACTTGGTATCTTGGGTTGAGAATTATGTGATTCTTGCTTAAACTGGTCTTGTCTCATATCTTTTTGGTCTCTTTCATCTGTGTTGTCATGCCTTGTGTCGCAATAGTCATCTATTGGTTGTTCTAGCCTTATCTCCGATGATTTTCACCAAGGATACTTCACCCTTTTGGCACATTCTGTGCAATTACTTTGAGACAGTTTCAATTTTGGTCCTAGTTCACATCCCTTGTTCAAACTTACTTTATGACTGTCACAACTCGAAGTGGAAAAACATTTCCTTCAATCAATCAAGATGAATCTGTGCTTTCCACATCATTTCCGGCTACATCTAGTGAGGAATCATCTCAATCTCCTTCTCTGGTACGTCGACCTTACAATAAATGGTCATTTCCAGTGGATTTTAGTCAGGTTCGAAATCCTTTGTTCCAAGAAGATCCAAATTTTGATAACACTCAATCTTTTCATATCAAGTCTTTACACCTTGAATCCTTGCATTCTAGCAAGATAGTAGATCATAACCAATCAGGTGAGACTAGCATCTTTAAAAATTGGGGTAAGTCCCATTCTCAAGACCCCCCTAATGATGTAGAAGCAGAAATAACCCAAGAAGAGATTGCACAAGCTCATGCTAATAAAGATTTATGCAGGATTATGGGGGTTCTCCTAGTTGAGGAGAAAGAGAAATACATTCTTGAACTAGCCAATCAAGGGGCTAAGTTACCCTCCAATTACGATGTAGAAACACTTGTTGAGAAAGAGGAAGAAACTAAAAATTCCCACTTGCGAAAAGAAATGCAAACTATGCAAGAGAAACTCTCTCAACTCTTGAAAGAGAAAGACAAACCTGTTACACAATTCACACTGGAAAGCATTTTCCCTTTCCCATTTGACAAAGATCTTTTCATGCCTCCTTTTCCCAAAGGAGTTGAACTTCCTAAATACAATAAATATTTGGGTACATCTGACACTCAAGACCATTTGAGAGAGTTTGGTGCTCTCTCCATGGAATTCATACATGACATAACCTATCTCATGCGTCTTTTCCCATGTAGTTTGGGAGGGTGAGCTATGGAATGGTTTTCTAGACTACCAATTGGCATCAAAACTTTTGACAAAATTTCTAATTTATTTCTACAACACTATTCTCACAACATCCAACATCCAGTTCATATCTGAGATCTTTGCAACTTGAAACAAAATCATGGGGAATATTTCTTGGCATTTCTCCAAAGATGGAGACAACTCTATACACGATATTCTCGCAAGATATCTGAATCTAAAAAGTTGGACATCTTTCTCGATAATCTTCTCCCCAACTTTGGGTATCAAGTATAGCTACAAGGTCCTCTAACCTTTGATGACATGATTAAACAATCTGTCAGAACCGAGACATTTATGATCAAGAAAGGAGAATTGACCTTACACAAGGAAAATAAACAAGGGTCTTCCTCCTCAAGCAAAGATAAACCCAAATTTCCCAACAAGAACCAAAATGTTGTGAATGATGGCATTGTAGACAATGTGACTCCTAAGCCTTCCAAGGCTGCCTTTAATCTCACTACCACGATGCAAGCGGCCAAAGCCACTGAACAGGCTGTGGCAGATTCCAAACTGAGTACTTCACAATTTTCTGAACCTAAACCTTGGACTTCTAGACCCAAGCGTGAGTTCACTCCTTTAGGAGAACCTCTTGAGGTAGTTTACAAGACTCTCTTGGACAACCATTTACTCACTCCACTGGATAATTCATGACCTTATGATCCGCAACCAAGACCCTCTTGGTGGAATTAATCTAGGTCATAAAATGGCTACTTGTCTTAAATTGTAGCATAAAATCTAGGATCTCATTGATAGTGAGGTTATTGCTGTGGGAGGTCATAAAAAAAATTCTGATCACCAAGCTTTCAAAGATCCATTTCCTCCCCGTGGAAAAGGTGAATCATCTAAAGGCAAAAATATTGATGCTAAGGTCAACTATACATACACCAACAACGACAATGTCATTAATATGGTTGAACCTGTTGATACTGAATATTGTAATGTCATCATTCTCAAGGGAAGGGAAGATACTTCCAAGTTAAAAACACCTTTCATTTTGCAAGTTTCTACACCTAAGTCTTCTGAACAAGAGCAGTCTCAAGTCAGTGCTAATGTTGTTACTCAATCTAATGCTAAGATCATCATCAAAGGCCCTGATCCTTCTATGTCTACATTAACTCAACCTTCACACAAAGCTAAGGTTGACTATACCAATAAGAATCCAAAAGTGGGTTCCTCATCTAATGCTACCAATTACAGCATTCTTGATGAATTGCAATGTACTAATGCTCATATAACTATTTTTGAGCTCCTAAAATTCTCCCTTGCTCACAGGGAAATCTTGGACAAAGCCCTCACCGAGGAAAATGTCCCAAAAGATCTTGATCTCGACCGGTTTCAATCCATGGTAGGTCACTTGACCTCCTCCTATTATTTGTCTTTCTCTGAGGAAGATGATCATTCTTTGAGTCACCCGCATAATAACCCTCTACACATTAAATTCATGATTGGTCCAAAGCGTGTTCATCGTGTTCTCATAGATAATGGCGCTGGCCTCAATATTTGCTCTGCTAGTTTCCTTACTGAGTTAGGCTATGGCGAAGACTACATTCATGCTCACAAAAAGATTACTATTAAGGCCATGATGAGGAAGAACATAAATCCAAGGGGCTAGTTGTGTTGCCAATCAGAGTTGGCCCTGTTGAACGAGATGTTATCTATCAAGTGCTTGACATCCCTTTGGCATACAATATTCTGTTAGGCAGGACATGGATCCATGAAATGTAGGTTGTCTGTTCCTCATACCATCAGTGCATTAAATTCCCATTCCAAGGATCTGAAGTGATAATACCCACTAATACACGCTATTATTTCAATGCCCTCACAAAATCTACTGACATCTTTGTGCCTACCAACAAAGAATCTATTGAACTCCTTGAGAATAAATTAAAAGAAATGGAAAAGAGTTTGACACTCAAAGAAACTGACATGGGACGATATCAGATTGAACCTGTGCTATCTATTACATCTTTGCCTTTGTCTCCACATTCTTTTGGGAGACCTTCTAAGAGCACTAAACCTTCTATGATTCCTCCTCCAACAAAGTATGGTGGTATCTTTGTACAAGCCACAGTACCGTTAAAAGAAGAAGCTGAAAACAGAGCTATCAAAGCTTGGATCTATAAAGGAGAAGACAATTCTGAATAAACTACTCCTCCTTATGACATAAAACCTGAGCAATATGGCAAAGGTCAATCTATTATGAAACATTTTGGCTATAAAGGAAATGGTCCCATAGGTGCGAATCATAAGGGATTGATTGCACCACTTGAAGCTATTGGTCGCAAATACATGAATCTATAGGTATAGGCTTCCATAAACTCACATTTCAACTGGGGATAAACAAGTTTGTACCTCGAGAAGATAAACAACCAACACCTGAAGAAACATCTAAAACTACAAAATCTGAAGACAGTTCCAATGAGGATAGTTTTCCTTATCCTATTCCTCCAGACTTGGCGACATTCTTTGCTAAGCTAGATGACTTTATATCGTGGGTCAGTACAGTAGACACTGACAATAATTCTGATGACACCACTTCCTTTTCTCCATTAACTTATGAGGATTGGAAAGAAATATATACTCTAAATCCTGGTCATCAGGGTGATTTATACATACCACAAGACTTTCAAGAATAGTTTGACCAGGAATTCCAATCACTTCTCATTACACAAGAGGCAGCTAATGCTACAAACACTAATGAGGTACCTAGGTCAAAAGGTGCTCATCTAACCATAGCAGAGGTTCTAGGTAGAACTCATCCCAACTAGGGACAAAGGGTTGATTTCACTCACATTCTTGACATGACACCTAATGATGAAACGGACTCTCATGAATATGAGTTTGACAGCTTGTCATATGCCACCTCTAATAGAGATACAAATACAGCTAGTTCACATATGAAAACCTTCTTAAAGTAGGTGAAGGGTCTAGTGTAAGGTCACACAAGTTTGACTCCATAGATGTTAACATGTCATCTACTACGGTCACTAGGAATCAAAGGAATTTGACTATACCTCTGGATGAGATCGCTTTAGGTCTCAACTTTCTTGTCCATGCTTTTGATTATTATACCATGAATGCACTTGAACCCATCACTTCTCTTTCACTCTGCCATCCTGAGCTTATAGACTGGAACTCTACCTCCCCATCTAATGAAGTCCTTACATTCTAGAATGATTATGCTCTTGCTTGTTACCTATACGCTGTCGAACCTGTAACATCCTCCACTAGTGAAGAAAGTGTCAATATGACTGAGGTTGACATCAAGTATCTTAGTCACAAAATCAAAAGAAGAAAAAATAGGCACTCTGATGGTGAAAACCACATTGTGACAGTATCAGAGCCTAAAATAGTCAAAATAAAAGACGTATCCAAGGATGAAAACCTCTCTAAGGCACCCAAGGAAGAGATACTTGATGCACTTTCAAGTCATTTTCAGGAGAGATCATCTGTGCTTATTGAACCAACTCAACCTATCAACCTAGGTATAGAGGTAGAACCTTAGATCACTCACTTGGCACAATCACTATCAGAGATAGAAAGAGAGGAATTCATTACATTCTTCAGAAGCAAAAAGATAAAATTTGCATGGAAATATTCAGACATGCCGGGATTAGACCCTAATCTAATCATGCATCATTTTTCCATTGCACCAGGAGTCAAGCCCGTTAAGTAGAAGCTTCACAAAATGCATCCACATGTAGCTCTACTTGTCAAGGCTGAATTGGAGAAACTTCTTAAGGTAGTGTTTATCAGAGTCATTGACTATGCATAATGGATCTCTAATATTGTTCGAGTATCAAAACATGATAAATCTATACGAGTCTGCACAGAGTTTAGAGACTTGAATTTGGCATGTCCTAAAGATGATTTTCCATTTCCTAATATTGATATGATTGTAGATATGACAGCAGGGTATGAAATGTACTCACTAATGGATGGTTTCTCTGGCTACAACCACATAAAAATTGCACCAGAGGACCAAGAGAAAACTACTTTCACATGTGCCTGGGGAACCTTCTGTTGGAATGTCATGCCCTTTGGACTTTAAAATGTTGGTGCTACATATCAAAGAGTTGTTACTACTATATTTCATGACATGATGCATAAAACAATAGAAGATTATTTGGATGACACTTTAGCTAAGATCATGCACCAAAAGAAGCATCTTACAGATCTAGGTCCTATACTAGATCATATGGAACAGTTTAGTTTGAGGCTCAATCCTAAGAAATGCGCATTTGGCGTAACATCTGGAAAATTGCTTGGCTATATCATCTCTTCCAAAGGCATCGAAGTGGATCTTGCAAAAGTACAAGCTATCATGGAAATGCTTCCACCAAAGAATATCAGACAAATGATAGGGCTTCAAGGCCGACTACAGTCTATCTGGCATTTTATCTCACAATTGGCGGACAAGTCACAAACATTTACCAAGAATTTACACAAGGGTGTGGCTTATCAATGGAACAAATAATGTGATGAAGGGTTCACACAAATCAAACAGTATCTTGTGAACCCGCCAATCTTGATGCCTCCTATTCATGGGAAGCCACTTATACTTTACATCTCTACTACAGATACATCATTAGGTATCCTATTGGCTTAAGAAGATCAGCACAACAAAGAAAGGGCTATCTATTACATTAGTCGAACTCTGGTCTCGTATGAAATAAAATATTCTACTATAGAGAAGGCTTGCCTTGCAGTGGTATTTGCTTCACAAAAACTACAACACTATATGTTGGCTCATACTACACGTCTAATTGCTAAAATTGACCCTCTGAAATATTTGCTCAGTAAAGCTACCCTCACAGGTAGACTAGCTAAATGGGTCATGCTTCTCAGTGAATTTGATATTGAATATGTCAAAAGGAAAACCATTAAGAGACAGGAAATAGTAGATCAGTTGGCAGAAGCACCTCTAGTAGATCATCAATCATTGCACATTGAATTTCCAGATGAGTCCATATTACTTCTCACACATCGATCATGGACTATGTTTTTTGATGGTTCATTTACCCAACAAGGGTCAGGTGCTGGAATACTGTTCATTACACCTCAACGGTACTCTTTACCAAAAGTATATAAGATGTTGTTTCCTTGTACAAACAACATTGTTGAGTACGAAGCCTTAATCAGTGGTCTGAAGATCGCCCTTGAGTGGTGAGTAGACGAACTCAATGTTATTGGAGATTCACAGTTAGTCATCAATCAAGTAAATGATATCTATCAAACAAAGGATGACAAGTTGGTGCCTTATAAATGGTTGGTTGATGACCTCAAAAATTATTTTACTCACATCACATTTCAACAAGTTGCAAGGGCAGATAATAAAGCAACAGATGCCATGGATACTCTTGCCTCCATGCTACAGATGCCAGAAAATGATTTTCAACATGAACTCTTAGTGGAGACATTATGCTACCCAGCCTATGATTCCCCTGATTCCTGGATGTTTTGTTCTGTCATTGGACATGACTCATCTCGCTACCATCGTATCTTTTCCTACCTTTGTGACCAGATTGTTCTGGACACTTACACCCAGAATGAGAAATGCCACTTAATCTGCAGTGCTTCATGGTTTGTCATCATAGCTAACGACTTGTATAGATGTGGTCTAGATGGTACCCTCCTTAGGTGTTTAGAACCTGATGAGTCCAAATGAGTGTTAGTAGAGGTGCATGAAGGCATTTGTGGGTCTCACTCTAATGGCTTGACATTGGCCTGTAAACTTATTAGAGATGGTTACTATTGGCATGATATAGAAAAATAAGCTACACAGTTTGCCAAGTCTTGCTAACAGTGTCAACTACATGGTAATATGATTCATGCTCTTGCCAAGGAGCTTATTCCCTTCATTAATTTCTGGCCATTTTAGCAATGGGCCTTTGACTTGGTGGGTTAGATTTATCCCTCGTCCTCAAATAGACATAAGTTCATAATTACAGCTATAGACTATTTTACCAAGTGGGTGGAGGCAGTTCCTCTCACTGTTGCCAATGGAAAATCAGTAGCTATGTTCATTCTCAACTACATCATCTGCAGGCATGATGTACCCTCAGTAATAATCACTGATAATGGGGGAAAATTCAAAAATAAGGACTTGACAGACCTATGCTCTAAGTTTAAAATTACTCAACATTGGTCTTCCATCTATTATCCTCAGGGTAATGGATAGGCGAAAGCATCCAACAAGACAATCCTTAAAATCCTGCATCGCACAGTGCACAAATCTGGACAAGATTGGCATCTCCAGATCAATCCAGCTCTTTGGGCATATAGGACAAGCATAAGAACACCAACAAGGGCTACTCCCTATGCTTTGGTTTATGGAGCAAATGTTGTGTTACCAATTGAGGCTGAGATTCCTTCTTTGTGAATCTCTCTGAAAGGCCTCATTACTAATGAAGATAACATAATATCTTGGCTACAAGAGCTAGAACTACTTGATGAATGTTAGCAAGTGGCATTTGATCACCTTAGAGCATACCAGAAAAGGATTTCCAAGAGCTATAACAAGAAGGTCAGACCAAGGTATTTTCAAGCGGGTGACCTCGTTCTAAGGGAGAACCCTAAAAATCAACAACATCGGATCTAGAAAGGGAAGTTTGAACCAAATTGGCTTGGTTTGTATGTTGTCACTGTAGTGTTTAGGTCTGGTACCTATCAACTTTCTACTACTAAAGGAGAACAACTCAAAGAGCCCATCAACACTCTTCATCTGAAGCGGTTCTACAGCTAAGACATCTTCAGTGTGCTCATGTATATAGTAAAGTCCTGAAAAAATTCTAAAAATCTAAAAAAGTCCTGAAAAAATGATCATCTTAGTGAAAACCTCGCAATAGGCACTTTGATGTATCTCCAAAAAAAATCATATATTCCAAAAATACAAAAAATTTAAAAAATTGAAAAATACAAAAGAAGAGAAAAAGAAAAAAGTGTCATTGATGAAAACTTGGGAAACAGGCGCCATGGTAGCAAAAAAAAAGAATTTCTGCCAAGAAGGTTAAAACCTGGTAAACAGGCGCCTCTTGTTCCACATTGCTATACCTATCATAGCAACACTTGGCTTTACACATTTTCTTTCCTGCTTTCCTACTTACATTTGTTTTTCTGCAATCTTTTAGTTCATGTCAAGACACCAACTTATATGGATTGAAACCGGTCATACTCTTGGGGCAACCCTCCTGGTCTAAGGGGCACTATCTTATCACCTTTTGAGATCTTCTTCGCGATAGTCACGAGTGATTCTCACTGCGTCTTCCTACTGTTGCTTAGCTTATACCGAGTTCTCTCTTCTTGAGAATCTCCCTAACATCAGTCACTAGTGGTTCTCACTACGTCTACCTACTACTGTCTAGCTAGTCCTATGATCTCTTCACTTGAGCATCTCTCTTGCGTCAGTCACCAGTGGTTCTCACTGTGTCTGTCTACTATCACTGTACTATTGAGATTTCTCACATCTGTTACAGTTGGAGTTATACTCAAATGCTCTATCTCTCGATACTTGGTCTTGACGATTCTTTGCTTTAGTTTGTACATAGCTTTTGGTCACTTTCATGACACTCTAGTTCCTTTGCGAACCCTCCTGACTTGGCATTGATTCAGCGCCATATGCTTGGGGGCAACCAAATCCCATTTGTCCTTGCAACATAGATCTATGTGCATAAATATTGACACACTTCTATGAATCATTCCATCCAAGGTTGCTCAAGAATGAGGCCTCAAATATCGATCCATAGCTCTCTAGTCATGGAGTGCAAAGGTGTGAAATGGAGGCCCTCAGATTGACCTACTTAGTGCCTATGCAAGTACACCATGAAATGAGAGATTCAAATGAATGAAAATGAAATCTACTCTATATGATAACAATGCATGATTAATCTATGAAAGGAAATGCAAATGCAAGTTTAATCTATGGAAATAAACATGAATCTAATCTACATGAGGAGCCATGAATGCAAGAATAATGAGACAAGAAGAGAGAAGTTGCAATATCCAAGCTCGAGTGCTCAAATCCTCCTCCGAAATTGCTCTCCAAACCTGCAGCATAACAATACTATGAAAAAGATGATATCAAAATGAGAAGGAGAGGTCTCCTTTTAAAGGAAAGTGAACGATTGAGATTAAGAGGCAAAAATCAAAGGCTGTGATTAAGAGGCAAAAACCCACCACTTAGGAAGATGTGATGAAAAAGGCATTTTATTTAATTTATTTCCTTTTTCAACAATTAAAGTGCTTTAAGTGGGGATTTTTATTTATTTAATTAAAAGAGGGGTTTTCTTTATAATTAAATAAATTAGAAGAATTTTATTTAATTAAAAGGGAGGAAATTGAATTTAATTAAATAAGAGGAATTTAATTAAAAGGGAGATTAAATCTTTTAATTAAATAAGATAAATTTTATTTAATTAAAAGGAAAATTAAATCTTTTAATTAGATAAAAATGATCAAACCTTAGGAAATATTGAAATAATTGAATTAATTACAATTTGATCAAGGAAATTGATTTGAATTGAAAATGTTCCAAAACATTGACTCAGGAAATTGATAAAATGATAAAATAACAAAATGGGGCCCAAAGTCCAGGCGACCATTTTAGGGTGCATACAACATCAAGTCAGTATCGTTACTTGGGGGCATAGGTCCCCAATCTGATCACATCTTTGGTTTACACCTGAGTCAGTAATCTTGTCATTTCTCAAGAACAACTTGCTACTGATGCAAACTGGTGTTTTTCAACACCACCATAAACAGTATTTTTTAACACTATCTTTGGACACATCTGTGTTTTTCAATACACATCAGATATTTCACACGTAAACATCTATCGATAATAATCAAACACAATGCACTCACAAGTACAACAGTGTTTTTCAACACCTCATACACATACACATTCAAAAACTTTGAAACTGGCTGAGCTATGACTGAATATTTCTTTGTATGATGTCTATTCTCATGGATTTCATTGATATTTTCTTTGTCTACTGCTTTTTGGCGTAGTCCCAATGATCTGGCAACATCAAATAAATAGGGTGTATGTGATAAGAGCTCCCGCACTAAGGTGGAACAACCTCACATCCCTCGATCTTGTTTATTTGCACGCCATGGTGAGGTTGGTACTATCTCCTTGCCTATTATTGCTCTGTTTGTTATTTCTTTGTCTGTTATTGATCTATTTGTTTACGCATGATCACACTCATGGTTATCTTGGTTTTGAATGCCTCGATACTGGTGTACTCTTGCAACATCAACTGGAAACAATGTTCAGGTCATCTTGGCTTTTGTGCCCTGGTGCTTACATTTGTTTCCTACATTTTATTTGATGATAAGTCATATTCATATCCTTATGGTTGCATTGTGGCACCAGTAAGGGTTGTATCGACTTTGATGTTCCAAAAATATGCTCAATGATGATGATTATATGATGGGTCTCACAACCATGTCCTAGAATTGCACTTTCATATTGCGTCTAGCGTAGGATTGCATTTTCATTCTAGACTTGCATTGTGGCAGTGAATCAGTGTTCTTTTCTTTGCATTCTCCTGGGTTCATACATTGGGGAGTTCTTCTTCATTATCCCAGTTTCATCACGACTGCACAAGTGTTCGATCCTTGCTCTTGATTCTTCACATGTTCTTTTGGTTAGCATTCATCATCCTGTCTGAGATGTTAGTACCATACACATTTCATATTCATAACTCATTATCATCTATACATTACATTTGCATTTCTTATTCATAATTGCATTTACATGAATCATCTACATACATACTTACATACATGTGCATTTCATACATTTACATATATTCCAAACATGTTCATACATTTGCATACATTCTAAATCATCTAACCATCTAAGCATATAGGAAACATCTCATAAAAGACAATATGATACATGTGATGATACCAAAAGACAAGCTCATATATATATATATATATATATATATATATATATATATATATATATATCCAATGTGTCGATAAAAATACAAAATGGTGCTACTCGAGCACGATCTATCTCAAAATGGTGATATAAATACCTGGATGCCAATGCATCAAATATATCCTATGATCTCATCTATCTATCAATCAAAACTAACTCTAGCCTTCTCCCTTGTCACCTGGAGGAGGTGGAGGTGGAGGCCTATCTGGTGGAGGTGGTGCCTATGCACCCTCCGACCCTCTAGCATAGGTCAAAAATCTGGCAACTTATGATGCCTCATCAGGCACCACCCCTATATATGACACATAGTAATATGCCACTTGCACAATCTGATGTCGCACCTCCTCCTGTGCTGCATGAAGCTACTCCTGAAGATCCTGTATCTCTTGATCTATGTCTAACAGTCGTGCATCTTGCACGGCCACCTGTATAGTCAAATTCTTGACCTATCTCGAGAGCTATTGAGCTCTCTCCTGAGACTATCACTGTGGATCCTGTACTGGATCCTGCACAGGCTGATCCTCCTACATTAGATCCTCCTACTGTACCTCATCCTATGGGGGTACCTTCTGCTCTTAGTTGTCTTCTCTACTTTCTATCATCGAGACTATCTCATACTCCCACTGCCGCTGGCCCGAACGTCCATCCCCATATGTCAAGCGGGAATGTCCACCTGTATTGTCCGGGGTCGGAGACCCTACTGTAATCCTAGTTGTGTACTCTGTTGTGGTGGGGTCATGTGCACCTATGGTTGTACCACCTATGGCTACACTATGTTCCCTCGGCCTGCCATCCTGACTAGATCTGTGAACCTAGGGAATGGATGGGTGACAAAATGCTCCCTGTACTCTGCAGTCATGCCACCATCTGCCACGTCTCTCAGATAATCCCACTGCACTAGGGCCAAGGTTCAAATATCAATCATGGTGCGACCCTGGTCTAGCTTCGCCAGCCAGCCCCTCTGAATCTCATCTATGAATCGTGCATATGTTGTGTACTCCTGAGATATGTCTTGTGGATGGCCAAACTGCCGCCATACCTGCTTTTGTGGGAATCTCTCAATCACTATGATCGCATGACCGATCATCAGATGTGAACAAAACATATGGCTGAGCTGCTCTACTGCATCATCCCAGGCCTCGATCAGTCTCTATAGTCTCCAGACTACCACTGCTAAGTCATCAAGCTGGGCTTGCCACTGATCTATCTTACCCAGCGCTGGCTGGGTGATCATCCCTCTGTATTTGCATATATAAGGCTCTAGACACTACCTCATATCCTCGCATATCAGCCTAGTCATGGGAAGATGCTCCCAGGCCCATACCTATAATACGAACACCCCAGCTGCCATACTCTTCACCTCTCGATAGGCGATCTCATGCATCTTATGATACATGTGGGCTAGCATACACAAACCCCATCCATAATGTCAGGGCCGTGCTAACATCTGCTGAAGCATCCTACCCCAGCCACACTCTAGACCGTGTTGTCCACGATCGAGCATCAGGTAACAACCAAGGAAGCATGCTAACAAAACTAGTAACCTTTGGGTGGTTCCATACTCACTGATCAGATCCTCCCATGGGATAGCTCTCCCCATGACGAGATCATCCTATAGAATCTCCCTCAGCGCTAGTTTCCCAAGTCTAGGCTGGACCTCGTACTCTACCCTGGCACCGTAGAATGGGATCCTTAGTATCTAGTAGATGTCCTTCAGGGTCACGGTCATCTCCCCCTGTGGTAGATGGAAGGTGTTCATTTCCAAATGGAAACGCTCAACCAGTGCTCCTAATAAACTATGATTTACCCAAATCTCAGGTACATCACATAGAGAGCTCAAACCCAAAGTACCCAGATGCGCTATCTCTGCATCATCTAGCTGTGCTACTAATCTACTGATCACTAGGTGGTATGATCTGAAAGTAATGTCTGGAAAGTCCACTTGCAAGACATGCAAACAACAGTGCACGATTAGTAATCAAAGATAATTAAAGCATAACAAGATAATAAAGCATTAAAGACATCCTACAGATAGTGATAATGCTGACGCAAATGCTATTAGATGCAACACAGACTGATTTCATGTTCTAATTGTTCACTTTTTCCCATGCAAAGAAGCAGATTTTTGCGTGACAAAGTAGTCTTTCACGCAAAGAATTTTTTTGGGTCGCGCGATACTTGACCTTCGCGCGAACTTTTTTGACTTGTTGCACGAGAAAACACCCTACGGAACAGTTTCTCGCGTGAACATGGGTACTCTCCCACGTGATCTTTCCCACTGAATGACATGAAAAGTAGTTTTATTGCGTGAGATTTCCCTATGGGTCGTGCAAAGAAACTACTTCACGCGAAAACCCGCGGACCATTTCCTAAAAATGCGAAAAAACATTGAAAATTTGACAGAAATTGATAAAATTTGAAATGCAGAGAGGTTTATCGACTACTTACTGGAGGTTCATACGCTACAGGACGGCTATGCCTCCTAGATCGCTTGAATCGATGTGTGCTGTAGGGGACCAACATTTTCTCTCAGAGCTCAATTTGTAAAAGTCAAAAGGTTGAAATGATTTGAAAATGACCTTTTCGTCCTTATATAGGTTTTGACCTAATTTTTCAAAGTGCTCCATTTTGCGTGAAACCTTTGCCATTGCCTAATTTGACCACTCTGAATCCATTTTTGTGATCGAAATCAAAATCTGACACTTCTATATAGCTCAAAATTGTATTTTAAAATTTTTGGGACTTATGTGATCGGACGCTTGTGTAGTCGACTTTATGACGTCGCTTTCTTGTTTGAATCATATCTTATCATCATTTTCTCAAATCTTTGACTTTTTCCTCAAAAGTCAACTTTTGTCAACTCTAGTCAACCCTAGTCCAACTTGGTCAACCAGACCTTGAAATCGCTCAAAATTGATTCTAAATCTTTCAAATTCTTCCATCATTTGTTCTGAGTTCTTCTTGATCTCTGATTCAACATCTATCTGTGATTTATCCCTCTCAATCATCATTTATGACATGTCATCTTTCCATTTCACTCCCAAGGGGGCAAGATGATTACATCATTGAATCTATTTCAATCAATTTGATCTGATTATTCAAAAGTTCTCATCACTTGGCATGTTCAGTTTTTCGTACTTCATAGTCAAAACTGGATACTCCATAATCAATAAGGGCATCTCTATTCCCTACATCTCATCATCTATTAAGTATTTGAACAATCTAACTCAGATTATTGAGGATCAAGCTTTGTTCTGGAGATGATTCTCGAAAACTCATCTATTGGGAATTGGGGCATTCTAACCCTGACTCCTGAATCAAGCTCTATTCTGGAGATGATTCTGAACCTCTATTTACTATCTTTTGAGACAGGTATCGGGGCAATATAACCCTGACTCCTGAAGGTTAAGCCTTGTTCTGGGGATAGCCTTGTGAAAGATGTCAATCTAACCAGTGTCTTGGAAATCTAACCTAGATATTGGGGGACTAAGATTTATTTTGGAGATAGTACTAAAATCTCTATTGATTATCTTTTTGGACAGGTATCGGGGCAATCTAACCCTAACTCCTGAAGGTTGAGTCTTGTTCTGGGGACAGCCTTGTGAAAGATACCAATCTATTAGGTATCAGGGCATTCTAACCCGAATCCCTGAGGATCAAGCTTCATTCTGAAGATGATTCTCAAAATCTTAATGTGTTAGGTATAAGGGAATTCTAACCTGGATCCCTGGGGATCAAGCTTCGTTCTGAAGATGACCCTTAAAAACTCTACTTGACCGGCGTCTTGGCAACCTAACCTAGACTTCGGAGAGTCAAGCTCTGTTCTAGAGATGGTTCTAAAATCTTTGCATCATCAGTTTTCAAATCTATTCTTTTGTGCTTCGGGCAATAGACTATTCTTTGAATCAATGCGCTGCTCGCACATCAATTCAAAGAGGGGCAAAATGTAACACCCCAAAATTGGCATATTGCAACCCTAACCAATTTTGTTGCATTTTTCATTCTTCTGAATCATCAAAGTCCTATTGTACTAGGCAATTCTGAGTTTTAACTAGCTCTACTCGACCTAAGTGTCAAATGGAAAAAATCCTAAATCTGCATTAATCATACATTATGTTTAATTCCTAAATATCTATTGGCTAAACAAACCTTATGATTGAATTAATTTAATTATAAAGTCCTAGTACTTTAATTAAATTAAATTCACCCTGATTAGCTACGACACATAAAAAGGGAATTAAATGATATTTAATTATTAAATAAATATCCTCTTTTTCAGTAATTGAATTTAATTATTCAGATAATTGAGAAAAAGCAATTATGAGGTCATATTTATTTAATTAATTAAATATTGTCAAAAAAATCTTCTCTTGAGTTCAGAATTGGAAACTTCTCTTTAATTATGCTTTAAAGAGAAAGAAAACATATAAAACAAATAAAACAATTGAAATAAAAGAAAGAAAATAGTTAAAGCAAAGAGTAAACAATTTATTGTATTCTTTTAAAAAAAGCTTTCTATCTTAAACTGGCTTTTCTATCTGTTTTATTTCAAAAGAGGAAACTTTCCATTCTGAACAGCCTCTGAGTCTATAAAAGAACTCTCATTCCTCATTAAAAACCCCCACTCACTTTGATGCATTGTTAGAATACTAAATTATTGCCACATTCTTAGTTGATAATCTCATATAGAATAATCTCATTTTGCAATAGATTAATTTCAATTTCTAGAATAATTGCATTGAAATCATGTCTTAGACTAAGCTTGCATCTTTCAATTCTTAGAATAACTTTGCATTGTATTGCATTCATGGAGAAAAATCCTTCATTCCTAGATTGGTCTGTGGTTGTGAGACTCTCATTCTGAGAGCTATTTCGAAACCCCATCTAGATAGAAGGCAACAGTTCAAATCATGTAGACAAGCAAGATGAATAATCTCATATTCAGTCTTGTGTGTATCTAGTGAAGAAGGACTATGTTGAAGTGTATGGTGAGTTAACAAGGCCAAATTTACCACATACAGTTATGGTCTTGTTCATTGTTATATTCATCAAAAGTTGTAGTCCATCCTTGATGAGGAGCTTCCATTGCGGGTGAGTCTTGATCAAATAGGGGATTGCAAGATGTCTCTCCTTGTTGAAACTGGAGTAATCTAGGAGGTATTTCTGATTCGTCAGCAAGGTATTGATTACATCTTGTGTTAACCATGAAAGTTGGGTCTCAACTTTGTCAAAGGTTTTCTAATAGTGTTAATAGGATTTCAAATTGTCCAAGTACATGTATCCAAGTAGTGAAAGAGTGTTTGTGTTTGTTTTGAGTGAATGACTCCACCGTCAGAGGGTTAGAATGCCCTAATAGTGAGCTGGAAATCAAGAGGTTTTGATAAGTGAAAATGTTGGAAATAATGGAATGGTGTGTACTTAGAGGGGAGGGGTGAATGAGTACCCTTAAAACTTTTATCACTTAACCTTAATCCTTTTAGTAATCAATTCCTTGCATTACCGACCATATGTGATATTCTTATCTTATACATGTTATATCAAATCATAAACTTAATTTGCATGTAAACATTCATAGAAACATTCATGAAATGTAATGACACGTGACACAAGATTTGGTAACACATAAAACCCATGTTAGAAGGTAAAAATTGTAGTGGGGATGAAACCCACAAACCTTCACTATCTGCAGAATGGAAGGGGTCAGTTAAGGCTTACAAGTTTGATCACTTCTGATGATATTACCCTATTAGGAGTAGCATGTAGAGACTGGTTAAGGTCTACTATGTTAAGAACTTTTGCAACACTATTTAGTGTGCACTCAGTTAAGAGATTTACAAAGGATTTATTCTATTTACTACACTTTTTAGAATGTACTAAAAAATGTTCATTAACCTGAGTATATGCAATCTAGAATTGATGATTACAGATCCATTAAAGATTACAATATGATGTGTCACCTATAGTGACTGATTAATACCTCTATTTTGATTGGTATCCTTGGATCTTGTTCTTGATAACTGATTTTATCTTTGGCACTACAACATTTGGGGTCAAATTTTGACGCCAATTTGCGACAGCGCTACCATTTGTGTGTGATTTTTGTATTTTTTTTCCAAGTGCCCCTGATACTGTTGTAATAGCGATGATACCATTGTAATTGTGACACCCTCTTGATTATAAACAAAAAAAGAAAATAAAAAGAAAGGCTCATTTGTGATCAAACTGTGCATGTGAGCCGAAGAGGGCCCTAATGATGAGCTCGGTTTTTCCCAGTAACACAACCACTCAGTTGCTTGCTGAGGATATGTCGCCTATGATTTAGAGGACACCATGCTGCTTACCTCTATTTCCTGTTCATGAGTTTGAGGACATGTCCTATTTTACAATTTTTGATTCCCAACTTTTACTATATCTGAGGTTTGTTAACCATTTTACTGCTAAGATTGTTTGCGTACCCTTTATACATTGACGACTATTCAAACTATATTTTTCAATTTGAATAACCTCATACACATTTTCATTGATCTTGGTAATAGGTTTTTCAAATTTTGAAGGTGAGAAACCAGTTCTTGGCTTCGTCGCAAGGTGAGTAAAAATCTCCAACACCCATCTACTATGAATTCTAGTTCTTCTTTATTTGTTTTGTAATTTATTATTTTCTTTAGCTTCATCTGGAAAACCCCAAAATCTTAAATCTTTGTGGTTGCTGGACATTTTCATTTATCAGTTTTCCATAGGATTAAGAATCGAGATCTCTGTGGTTGTTGAATGTAACCTATGCAAGAACTTGAAGGGTCAAACATATATTCTATTAGTGTTCACTAGTTTTGTGTATGTATGCATTTTAGAGGAGGTATTGTTAAATTTTAAAAAATAAGCTTGCAAGTCTTTTATAAGAAACCATTTAATTTTCATCCATTGTTCTGTATTAGGCATCTCTGTATGTATATTATTAATATTAGACCCGTTGTGCCTACATATATACATACATTTGGCTTCATAAAAGTGAGCGCATATATGCACAAGATATAGGCATGAGGACATCTATACATTATATATATATATATATATATATATATATATATATAGACATGATTACTATACATCTATACATTTTATATAACATAAATAAGGATAGGATTTTTAGCGTAAAAAGATATACATATAGAAATAAATAAAGGGGTTTGGTTTTGTTCTTCATGACCATAGCCTCTACTGGACTTAGAGTAGAAAATATAATGGTTATCAATCATGTGAAGCATTGGAGAGTCGTAGAATCCCCTGACCACGAGTTTTCCTTTTCCTATTTGTGAACTGATTTGGACATGTAAAATAAAGGTTTATTATTGAGTACATTATCCCCAATGCTTTGCAAAGACATGGTTATAAGCAACCTGGATAGAGAGGATTTGATAATATAAATACCACTCCATAGACATTTATTGAAAGGGGGCCAAGTAGTAATATAAATAAAGCATAGCTTGAAACTGAGTTCATGATGTTAATATGCCACCATAGGGAGATGGGGAAGTCATTGCAGTGGCAATGGATGGAGTTTTTTGGAGATCTTAAAAGCATCCATTGCATTGATTCTGATCTATAGTAATGTATGTCATAATGCTTTGAAAAAATAATTGGTTATGTGAGTTCCTCACAATCTTTACATATCCCAAGCACCGATCATAAATACAAATTTTAAACACATAGTGATTGCACATAATCAAAACACATCTTGATCTACAATACATCCTTTGATATTTAAAATATCTACCCAAATACACATTGATGCCATTGGTGTACAACCATTCATTTTCAGCATAGCACAACACTTAATCTTTCTATAACAAATATAGATGTTGGAAATTCAATATATAGCTTCCATCAACTTTCTTCATGGGGTAAAAGTACCTCAAATAAAGTACCCAATGATTAGATTAATAATCAATAATTGTTTTTATTCAAACTAGGTTTGGGATTAGTTGGAGTAGCTATCCCATTGGATGGATTGTTTGCTTATTTTTTTAGATTTATCTATAGAACGGTAGTATGTGTTTTCTCTTCCAAACTCAATTTTTGGTAATAAAAAATATAAATTAGGAGCAAAGAATGAACAATATCAAACAAACTAGGAGCTTTAAAAATCTATGTCCTCATGTCCATGATAACGCAAAATATGACCTGGAACTTTGGTATATGTTTTGGCTTCATCCAAATGTCCTTAAAAATCTGAATTTTAATTGGAAGAAAAGAGAGTTTAATAGTTTGCATCATTAAAATTCATCTTGTTCAATGTACATGTCCC